>JBAJHW010000001.1:49389112-49674112 GCA_037013535.1 Intellagama lesueurii
GATAGATAGATAGATAAGACTGCAGAGACCCACCAGTGTAGAGTCAGGGGACAAAAGCCAGGTTCTTCTTCAATGGAAGGATTAATGCCTGAGCGGAATTCTGCAGAGGGAGGTGATTTTCACCAATTCTCATCAGCCATTGTAGCATCTAGTACCCCCTTCCCCACTGTTCCTGAGTTTCTGGTCCTTCCCCAACTATCCAGAACAAGCATTAGTGTAGGGTGTGAGGGACTGGCAACAGCAAGAGAGGAAAGAATCAGAGAAAATCACCTCTTCCATTCTATCACTGGAAGTCACCTGCCAGAATGGAAGGTTTCTAAGGATCAAAGGAACCTTTCTCCTCATGAAAGAATGGTCCAGGTTTGTTTGTTTATTTAAAGTCCTCTAAAGAGCTACTTAGTTACAGTAATTAGGCACAAAAGTCATTCTGAAAAGGCATGTTGCTGTTGATTTTGCCACTGCCTTAAAGAATGGGAGAGACTACTAGCCAAATGAATCTCCCAGAAAAGGATTTTGGGGTGTAGTTCATGACAGAACGCCTACATAGCAAGTATACTAGGGATGTGCACTGGCTCCCTGACCTGTTCACATAAAGGCACCCACTTCAGTGTCTCAAACCACACACCCTACGCCTTTTGGGAGACACTGCAACCCAGTTCCTCTCCACAGCCATGCAGTTTTTGTGTATTTCTGGGCATCTGTGAAAAGCCCCATTCCCATATGTGGGGAAATACAGCTATGAGTAGGCAGGTGGGATGGGTACCTAATGCCATCAGAATTGTTTGACTGTCTCCAGCCTAGAGAACACAAGAAAAAAAGAAGCAGGAGACACATGTTATGAACTTTGGCAGTGAAACCACTGCACCAACAAGAGAAGAGGAACTGAAGGTGAGGGGAGCTATATGTCCTAAAGTTAGCTTCTGATCTAGCAACAAGAATGCAAGCAAACTCAGCCCTCTTAGTGTTAAGTGATGATTGAAGAAGAAGAAGAACGCAAAATTCAAAGTCCAGACAATATGCTAAACTTACAAAGTTCCTCTCTTCACATTGCAGCTACAAAATATATATTGAGAGAGAATGGGAAGTACAGCCTGGTGACCTCACTCAGGCAATCTCCCAATGCCATAGCAATTAGAGGGTGCAGGAGAAGTCTTGGGCTACACGTTAGCATTCTTCTGTTTTTGTGCCAGCTCAGTATCCTCCTTATAAGGAACTAATTTCTTTCCCCTTGCTTTTAAATCACATTGCCTTTTTTTCTAAAAACATTTTAAACCCATAAATGCTGGGTTTAACATGAAGGATCTATGTGTAATGGGGGCTGTCACTCCACCTCAGAGAGTCATGGGGTTTTTGCTCTTCCCTGTGGGGGCCATGGCGAATCATAATATGGTGGACATCCCAAAGGTATACACATACAGAAAAACTAGTGTTAAGTTGCTTTATATAGAAAATATATCATAGAATCATATTAAATACATTGTGAAATCATTTTCAAATATAAAACAGCTAAGTAGAATAGGTAAACTAAAGAGCAGTAGTGCCAGATCTTCTGAAAGTTTAGAGGTAAAATGTTGTCACCAGGCCACAGAGGGTTGGCCCTACCATTAGTCAAAATAAGGCAGTGGCCTCAGGTAGTAAGGAATGAGTATTATGAAAGAGCATAACATTTATAGTTATTTTAGATTAGGCATCCTTCAGTCTCGAGAGACTATGGTAATGTGCTCTGAATAGAGAACTTGGAACAGCGTCTAGTATGGCTGAGAAGGCCAATTCGAGAGTGACAATCCCTTCCACACTAAAGACAAATACAATCTGTCCCCTGTCCAGCTCCCTGATTTTGCTGGTTTCGGGACTGCCTCTTTGCCTCGGCCTGCTGGACAAATGACTCTTCAAAATGGGAGAGGCCATGATGCACCGCCTGCCTCCAGGCTGAATGCTCAGATATCAAAGTTTCCCATCTGTTGAGGTCCATTCCTAAGGCCTTCAGATCCCACTTGCAGATATCCTTGTATCGCAGCTGTGGTCTCCCTCTGGGGCAATTTCCCTGCACTAATTCTCCATACAGGAGATTTTTTGGAATGTTATTTAACTTGTGATAATTTTATTGCTGGATTTGGAGATAAGTATTTGTAGGATTTTTATCTCTGATCTTGCAAATTAAAGTGCCTGGCTATGGGTACTCTGTACTTGGTATTGTATGAGGAGGGGCACATAAGTTGTTCCACTGCAGGCAACAAAATGTCTTGGACTAGTTCTAAGGCCACAGCCATTTTGTAAGTCATGTGTCCTGCCATTGTTCCTGGAGTTCCAAATCATGCATGGAGCTTAGCCACACAGAGCACACTTGTGCTGTAGCCATTTGGTCCCTACTGTGAGGAGTCCTGTGTTGACAAATTTATGAGGATGAGACAAAGAGGTCAAGAGAAGGCAACAGGATCATCTCCACTCTTCTCTTATGTGATTTAATGAGAAAATCCCGAATTAGACTCTTTTGTGCTAATAATCTATTTTCTGAGAACTAAGCTATATTACTGATACCCTATCATGAGAAGCTGAAATCCATTAACTCTACTAAATCTTTATGACTGAACAATCACTAATGCAAGTATAAAGCATATTTAGATTGGGAAGACCAAATACAAACTAAAGCAAGCCAGTAAATTACATGAGGTGTGAAAATCTGCTTCAGTAGCAATCAGATGTTTTCAGCAATTAAGGAATTCTGCCTTCTAATGACCAGTTATCTGTAACGTATAGCATGGTCTTTATACTTATGTAATGATACAAAGCTTACTCACATTATTATGACATAATGAGCAAAGAAAAACATTTTATTTTCCAGACTTTTCTCCCTGACAAAAAGAGAAATTTATACTCAAAGATTTATATTTTCATTGAGCAATATGCGTAGAGAGATATATACTGGTGATATATTAAATTGGCATTTGATGTAGATTACTTTTTAAAAAGACACACACAAAGTTGTCATTCTGATCCTGTTGAATTGCTCATAAATCCAGGCTTGAATAAAGACATCAGATTACATTAAATGCATTTTGGTATCTCTAACTTTCTGCAATGAATTAAAACTGGCTGATCATGTCTCAAGTGCATTTCATTTTCCTTTGATTCATGTACTGCAATATAACCTTCAAAATTCCCTTATGCCAAGGAACTGACTCAGATATACTAAATGAAGGGGAAGATTATGGTAGCAATAAGACTGAAAACTATATCATGGCATCAGATAATGCACTAGAGGTATCATGAATGCATAAATAAAACCTGTAAATACAGAAATAACTGTGTACAATGCATGATTGAATTCAAAAGAAATATGTTGTTCAGCAATTGTGCCTGAATGGACAAACATTTGTGAACATCAATATACTATTTGTGTTTTGTTCTTATTAATTTTTGTTTCGTTTGTGGGGGTGTATTATTAAAAAAGGAGCATTCCCATTCCATTTGTCTTCAAAATAAATTGTATTTTTCTCCCAAACTAAAACACTTCAAGTGTAGTGTGACAGCTGGGGGCGAGGGGATCTGCAAAAACCTGCTATAGGTTTTTAAAAAAATAAAGAAGCAAGTCACTTATAGAAATAACTCTTCAAGGGCTTTTCCCTCCTATACAGGGGCTTTTTGTTCCTTTGTTGTGAAATCCAATCCATCTTTAAAGGCTTTTTAAGCTGGCAAAAATGCATTATTACTAAGCTGGTAGCGTCTATTGTTTCAGAGGTAGCTATGGCTATGGATGAATGCTTTCAACAGAAGTTAAAAGAGATAATGAGTCTTTAATGATACAAAATCAGAGCCTTGTGTGCTTAGTGAAGCCTGACACAAGCTCTAGCTTTCAGCCAGCAAAAAGAGTTTGTGCTATCTCCCAGTTTTCTGCACTGAAAATACTCACAAAAGTGCTTTCTTGAGGAACTCCCTATCTCCCAAGATATTATCAGTAGTGGATGCCTCTGATGCTCAACTGTTAAATGACATGAAGCATCAAATAGCCATGGTGAAAGTAAACCCAATTTTGTCCCCCAACCCACCCTCCACAAATCTCTTAATGGATCCAAGGTGGATATCATTTTCCAAGTAGGTTTCTATGTATTCCTTTGCACAGTTCTTACTGCATTATTTTTTTTATTGTCAATCTCTCCAGTTCCATCCTCTGCTTCATCTAACTTAAATAAATAGAACTTTCATATATGAAGTTTTAAGTGTGTTCAGCAGTACCAACATTAAAGATTAATCAAGACAATTGAATGCATAAGATCTATTTAAAATGTATTATCATTGCCTTCTAAGATTGAAAGCTTTGGACCATTCTAGGGTGGAATACTTTGAAGCTCTTTCTATAATTGCAAACATCAAGAATTGGTTGTTGTAAGGGAGAGACAGGAAGCTTGTGAAATTTCCACATTCAAAGAAACAATAACATTATGTACAAAAAAAAACCCACAACACAATAGCTGTGGTTGTTTAATATGAAATCAAAATAACTGGCAACAACCTATACACTTGGAATTGCTGACAACTATCCAAAAGATAGTTCTCATGCAAAAGGCAGGACTGGATGAATCCCAAGTCGGAATTAAGATTGCCGGAAGAAATATCAACAACCTCAGATATGCAGATGATACCACTCTGATGGCAGAAAGTGAGGAGGAATTAAAGAACCTCTTAATGAGGGTGAAAGAGGAGAGCGCAAAAAAGGGTCTGAAGCTCAACATCAAAAAAAACTAAGATCATGGCCACTGGCCCCATCACCTCATGGCAAATAGAAGGGGAAGATATGGAGGCAGTGACAGATTTTACTTTCTTGGGCTCCATGATCACTGCAGATGGTGACAGCAGCCACAAAATTAAAAGACACCTGCTTCTTGGGAGGAAAGTGATGACAAACCTAGACAGCATCTTAAAAAGCAGAGACATCACCTTGCCGACAAAGGTCCGCATAGTCTAAGCTATGGTTTTTCCAGTAGTGATGTATGGAAGTGAGAGCTGGACCATAAAGAAGGCTGACCGCCGAAGAATGGATGCTTTTGAATTGTGGTGCTGGAGGAGACTCTTGAGAGTCCCCTAGACTGCAAAGAGAACACACCTATCCATTTTGAAGGAAATCAACCCGGGGTGCTCACTGGAAGGACAGATCCTGAAGCTGAGGCTCCAATACTTTGGCCATCTCATGAGAAGAGAAGACTCCCTGGAAAAGACCCTTATGTTGGGAAAGTGTGAGGGCAAGAGGAGAAGGGGACGACAGAGAACGAGATGGATGGACAGTGTCATCGAAGCTACCAACATGAATTTGACCAAACTCCAGGAGGCAGTGGAAGACAGGAGGGCCTGGCATGCTCTGGTCCATGGGGTCACGAAGAGTCGGACACGACTTAATGACTAAACAACAACAATAACAATCCAAAAGATGGAACCTCTGAATGCCGTCATTTCACTGGCTCCATTCCCAACTCCATTGGTGACAAAAAGATAATCAAACACCAACAGGGGAAACAAACAGACAATTAGACACCTCCTTTGGCATGGTCCCTTCACTTCCTACAGATCCTTTCCCTGGTCCTCTGGTTAGGTTCACTGTTACAGCTCCCCCTGTAATGAGATGCTCTGTGGTGTCCACCCCCTTGTAGCCCCACAACATTCACACCGAGGGCAATGGTCACAGTCCCTAATTTGGCAGGCAGACTGACGTCCCTCAGTCAGGCGTTGGTGCTCCTGCTGCTTCTGCCTCCACCACCACTGCAACTTTGTTGGCTGTGGGTTCACCAGGCTGAGAGGTTCATGCTGCTGCCAGTTCCCTTCCCAGCATTGCCATTTCTCCCTGTAGCTGGATCAATGAGGAGATTCCAATATCTCTGTTTCCTCCCAGGGCACCCTGAATTGTACTGAGATTTGTGTCAAGGGATCTTCTTTATATACATACTCCCACTAATCCAGTTTGGTTTTTCTGGGGTTCTACCTTAACACAGTAGCCTTCCTGGGGATCTTCTACAGTATTTCCTCAGGCACCTTCCTCTTCCACCTCCTCACTCTCACATCAGGTAAGGGATCCCCCATCTGGAAGCCTTGTTCCACTTTCTCCTCCTCCTCACCAGCAGATTCTGCCTCTCTCACTTCCAAAGCCTCCTTTATATCTCCCAGCTCCTGGAGATCCTCTGTCCCCTGTTCCTCTTGGGGGGTGTTTCCTCTTCACCCAGGTTCTATGATGGCACCTCCTCTTCCAGGACCTTGGGTTCCTTCTCCCCAGGTTCCCCTGGCACCCATTCGGCCTAGAGCACATTGCCCTGGTCTACCAGGGAACTGCTTGTGACAAATCCCCCAGTCTCAAAGTGAAGGGGAGACACCCCACCCACCGGGGCACCTGTACTGGTGTCCTCCTCCTCATGAGGTGAATTGACACCATAAAAAAACAACATACTTAAATTTGCAAGTGTTAAACGCGGCTTGAATGACATGGCATTTTGGAGGTAATTTATTTACAGGATCACCATAAGTTGGAAACAAACTGATGGCATTTAACAACAACAACAACGACTTCAACTGAAGGAAAGGTAATCCTCTGTGTCACAACTGATTGATTAATTGATTGATTTAAAATATCTTTCTTCTAAAAAGGACCTAAGGTGATTAATACCTTATAAAACGTTTATAGAAAATATCTCAATCTCCCACTGTCTCATATTGTCAAGGAATAGGGTTAAATAACGTTTTCTGTAACTGGAATAAAACTGGCAACACAGTAAATAGTGAGCATGATCTTCCACTTCATGAAATCTGTCTTGCACTGGAATGCTCTAAAATTTTCCTTGTTGCATCATCGTATCCATTTGTTGAAGCTGATGACAAGTGATGGTCCTGTGTAGATCCTATTTCACAGGGAAAGACAAGTATGTTTCTTCCTGATCTTACAGTGAACCGATCGGCTATATCAACTGTGTTCTGGTGTCTCGTATTCTTTGTACAGAATTCTGTGTTACTGCAGTAGTAACTGATCTTCACAGGATCAGACATCAGAGCCTGAAAAGTATAGAAAGGCCTGGTGCTTCAAAGTGAAATTGTTGTTGGCTGGGTAGGATGTTATTTGAATGAGACCTTGTTCATAAATACAAAGGAAGAAGCAGTGGTTAATGACTTGAAGCTACGGCTACTTAGGGTGAATGTTTCCCACTCTGGGACCCTACAACTAGAAGCTAAAGAGAGTGAGTATAATGAAAAACAGTTTTGAGGGCACCAGAGAGAGTTACTGCAGTTGAATGGCATTTTTCTGTTATGGCCATATAACGGATACCTGCAGCTGAGGCACTTTATGAGTCCAAGAGGTAAACCATAGGATACTCATAAAGCATCTCTACATCATTTCACTGTGGTCAGTCTTTCTATGCCAGCTGGCATGCACAAAGAAACACACAGCTAGATTCTGGAAACTAGTCAAGAACAGGCAAGTTTGCTTTCTAGCTATCTACTTTCAAGATGAGTGAAAGTAAATTAAATAAAGACCGGAGCAATGTAAAGCAGATAAAATGGAAATCACAACACATTATTTTCTGTAAAAGGAAGCCTTTTTTCACTTACAACAATTTAGGACAAACATTCTCACATCACTAAAATTAACCCTACAATAGAACATTTTGGGTACATCAGGAAAACAGGTGCTAGGTCCATCCGAATGTGAGATCCATAATGCTAAACAGGTCTTCATGTTTTGCTTTGTTTTGAATCTGAGACCGATACACTAACCTGGCCTTCTCATAATACTTTTTATGAGTTCAGGGTATTATTGTCTTCTGGGATTCTCACAAGCTGACAACATCAAAAACAAAAGTCATTCCTCTGCTGGAATCTTGCACGGAACATCTTATTACAAATATAATTTAAATAAAGCTGGGTACTGATGCTTGGAATCAAATGTATGATTTTCAAAATGAATGTGAAATATTATGTAAGGAGACAAGTACAGCAGGTGATTCAATTTTGCTATGGTTTTCAGGCTTTACAAAATAAAAATAATAATCATAAACTGGAAAAAGGCATTTTCCCACCAACATACATGTCACCTCAAAAGAACTGAAGTTTCATGCATACTGTGAAGCATCATTTCACCATAACCTGTACAGATCACATGAGAAATCACCCCTTCTTATTCAGTTATCTGATACAGTTTTTTCCCCAAGGCCATGAGTTCCCCATACACACTTATTATTCAGGATGTTACAATACACATAGCAATACTGTACTTACCATTACCAATGGCAAGTAATAAGACAGACAGACAGCCATGTGAGACTAAGCATTGTGGCCTTTCCTATCTTATAGTAGTGCATTAGTCCACCTAGCCCAGTATTGTCAGCTCTGACTGACAGCAGTTCACTATAGTTTCAGGTAGAGATGGGGGTATTCTTATTCGTATATGAATACAAATACCCCCCACAAGTGGACATAACGAGGGTCCAGCCCCCTGGGGCCGGACTGTTGACTCACTGTCTGCTGCTGCTGCTGGCTCCACATTACCTTCCTATCGCTCCAGAGTGCCTGGTCGGCGAGCCACTCTTCGACCTGGCAGGGAGGCTCGTCCTCCCGCCTCCTGCCAGGAGTGGCTAATCAACCGTGAGCTCTGGAGTGATAGGAAGGGAGCACGGAGCCTGCAACAGCAGCAGACGGTGAGTGGACAGTCCGGCGCCATGGGGCCAGAAACCTCGTTATATCCACCTGTGTGGAGGGTATTCATATATGAATATGAATACCCCTATGTCTAGTTTAAGGCAAAACCAATGTGTTCTGCATGTACTCATCTCACCTTATGACATGTGTTTTATCAAATATTTACTCATTCTTTTGTCCTGTAGCAGTCTGCTTGCTCTAGCTTGCAAGCAGAAGCATACTGATTTTGGCCCTAACTGTAGGGTCAAGCTACAAGAATAAGTGGGATTGACAGATAATCATTCTGCAATGGCAGTAAAAATGTAGGATGGGAGACATACATACAGAGAGGAATAGAACCAGTTTCTAGAGGGAATAAAATTAGTTAACTGATTTTTTACCAAAACCATTATGTTGAATAGAGACTGGAAATGAGAAGGTGTTGCTAAAATGTGAAGCCCTTTAAATCATGGCAAAAACTAAGCTACAGAAAATTGCCTAGGGCTGCAAATCTAAGCACACTTTGGGTAAAAGTAAATTCTAAGGTACGTACTAAGATGCTATCTTTATTAAGCCACCAAAAAGGCACAGAAAAATACAAAAGCTCACCAACTGTGCTGTCTTCCAAGAGAACTCTCTCTTCATTAGGCTAACTTTTCAGTCCTGTATGAAATTACAAATTATATGGGATAAGGACTGTTTTTTGTTTTGTTTTCATGGACTGCAAATACCATAGTTCTCCACTCTGGGAGTTCTACCTGACAGATACTTTACAGACACCTGAATGTGGCTCACTTCAGAGAGAGGTTTGAGGTTGAGTTAGGCCTAGGGTTTCCAGACGTCCGGCAAAAGGAGGACATGTCCTCCTTTTCAGGCTAATGTCCTCTGTCCGGCAGGCAAAGCTAAAAAACTTTAAAATGTCCGGCTTTTGGATCTTCACCCCCACCCCCACCCCCTGCAGCCGAACCTCAAACTGTAAGCCACCTCTCCCTCCTTCCTTGGTTGCGGCACTTGTAAATCCTCCATTCTTTTAGAGATCCGAGATAAGGTGGCTTGATTGTTTACAGCTGTAGAACAGCCCCAGGCAGTCAATCCGGCTTGTGAATGACTACTTCCACCGGAGGTGACTGCAAGCAGGAGGAGGGAAAGCTTCAATTAGGAGGGAAAGCTCCAATTAAGGCAGGAAGAAAGGTGCGAGAGAGGGACGGGTGGCTTCATCAAGCTTGTTTAAAGGTAAGATTGTAGAAAATTTAGGGAGGGAGGGTGTGTGTATGTGAGAGAGAGAGACTGACTTTCATAAAACCATGAAAAAAGGATGTGACTGCAAGGGAGAGAAGGCTCCAATTAAGGCGGGAAGAAAGGTGTGAGAGAGGAACCGGGTGGTTTCATCAAGCTTGTTTAAATATATGTAGAAAATTGAAGGATAGAGGGAGGGTGTGTGTGTGTATGAGAAAGAGAGAGAAAATGATTCAAAACTATGAAAAAAGGAACTGATGCAAGCAGGAGGGAAGGCTGGTCTGGGGTTCTGGGGGGGCAGCGGTTCAGAGCCAGTGAAATAGGGACGGGACGGTCCCTCCTTCCTCCTAAAGCCGGGGAAGAGGAGGCACTTTTCTCCCCCCCTTCTGCCCCGACCCCACACACCCCTGACTCTGGGGCATGTGCAGAGTGTGTTTCCAGGTCCAGGAGCCAGAAGCATGTGCAGAGTTATCCCCCGTGCTTGTGGGAGCTGGAAATTCTCTCTCTCTCTCTCTCTCTCTCTCTCTCTCTCTCTCTCTCTCTCTCTCTCTCTCTCTCTCTCTCTCACACACACACACACACACACACACACACACACACACACACACACACACACACACACACACAAGCGGATTTCTCTCACCTTGAGAAATTGCAAAGGGTGGAGAAAATGGCTTTGTATATGTGTGTGTGTGTGTGTGTGTGTGTATTGGATATATATGTGTGTGTGTATCCAAAGCCATATATAGATACAGATATATAGACACACACACATATATAATATATACATTATTTATATACATATATGGCTTTGTCATATGTAGTGTAGTAAGCATTGTGTGTGTATATGTATAAAATTCTCTCTCTCCAAATCCATTTTCTCCACCCTTTGCATTTCTCAAGCAGAGAGAAATCTACGTGGCTTTTTTCTTCTTCTGGTTTTTATAAAGTGTTTTAAATCTGTCACACAACTTTTTAAACTTTTTATTTCACTTTATTATGCTTTTATTAATGTGATTTCTTAGTGTACTTTGTTTTAGTAGCTCTTATATTTTGTTTGATCGTTGCTGATTATTTTGTTTTTTAATGTAACTTTCCCAGTCTTGACCTTTCAAGACTGAGTAGGTTGAATGGTCATGGTATTGCCCCATGATCAAAGAGATATTCTCCCCAATACCTAATTCTAAAAGCGACACGCCCCCCCACCCCACCCTGCGCACGGAGCCCCCCCCCAATACATCCTCCTCTGTCCTCCTTTTTGGCTTTCTATGTCCTCCTTTTGGTACCCATGTATCTGGCACCCCTAGTTAGGCCTAGCTCTGCCCATGCTTCTTGTTTATAGCCCTGTGCTGAGTGTTAGCTTTCTTTTTAAACAGGAAGCTTGGTGCAGCTAGGCCTAGCTCAGCCTCAGAGGCCATCTAGTTGAGGTTGTTCTCCCAGGTAAGCCCCAAAATGGAGAATTATGGGGTCTGTAGTCCAAGAAATCCAAAACTCCCATCTCTAATACCGAGTGGAATCACCAGATGGAACCCACCTGTTGTCTGCAGCAATCCTCCTGTGTTAGTTCCTGCAACAAAATGAAAACAAAGTCTTGAGATCCAGCCTTTCCCTTCCCTTTTCTCCATTACTATTTACTTTTTACATCTTTCCTGATGAAAATAACATTCTCTTGAACATGCACACATTTTGCACATTTTTGGTGGTTTCAGAGGAATCATCTTAGTACGTATCTTGGAATTTGTTTTGTGCCAAAACAGCTTATAGTTTTTTGTTTATGTAAAAGTAAAGTCCCTTTGATATCCACAGTGAAGGGAGACTGCTTCTTGTGCAAAAGCTTGTACTAGACCAGGTTATACTGTCCATTACAAGATGCACATGAGTAACAGTACACAAACGGTATATCTTTATTCAACAGATGTAGCTTTGTCTTTCAAAATATTATGTTTGCAGTCACTTACGTAAAGGTGAATCCAAGTTCTTGCTTACCTGGGACTCATGTTTGTGTCTTGTATGGGGCAAAGAGGTAGACAGGCAGGTACTGTCCCAGCCTTCATTGGCCAATCAGCTTCAGGGCTCAATAGGCAGGACTTATTTGCCAGTATCAGCTGTTCAGTGGTTTAGATAACTGGTTGCAGAGTCCACTAAAAATTGAATAAACAGCGAACTTTCATGGGCAAAATCCACTTATTCAGGCTAGAAATAAATATATAAATGTATACATTTATTTGTGTTTGATTTTTAGTGGCCTAATAAAGGTATCACCTACTCCTGCATTTGTTTAATTTTAAGGATCATATGGGGTTTTCCAATTTTTCCCTCAGTCCCTGTCTCAAGGCTCCCAAAGGCTATCCAAAGGCAAAGGGGAGCCCTAACGAGGTTTAGAAAGCTTTTAATTAATTTAAATTATTTTTTCTGGCATCCAGATCCAGTTTACAGCACTGTATTTATGCCACCAGGATTTTGCCCAATGTCTTTTTAATCACACAACATACGTTAAGCATTCCACTAATATAATGATTTCTGTAATTATCATAGTTGGTACTTTCTGTATTTCAGTTTCTTCTGACATCCTTTTTAAATACCCACTCTCAGTATGTCCATAAAAATATGCTGGGTATCACTCTACATGTTTGATTAAATGGGCTCTGCTCCAGAGCTGTGCCTTAATAAATATAAATTAATCTTAGAGGTTTCACAAGATTCCACATTGTTGCTTCTGCTGCAACTGACTAATATGGCTATATCTGCCCCTCAAACTTGTTTCAAATAATCAAATATTCCACTGAATCTTGAATGTAGCTACTGAAAAACATAAGCAAGGCTGAAAATGCTGCAGAAATAAATCATAGAATGGTAAATGTGTACTAATATGATCTAGCATTGCAATAGCATTGTGTTGTTGTTATTACATGCTGTCAAGTTGCCTCCGACTGATGGCAACATTATGAATGAGAGACCTCCAAAATATCCTGTTCTCAACAGGCCTACTTGGCTGTTGCAAACTCAGGCTTCTGGCTTTCTTCAGGGAGTCAATCCATTTCTTATTTAGTCTTCATTTCCTGCTGCCTTCCACCTTTCCCAGTATTATTGTTTTTTCCAGAGAATCCTGCTTTTTCATGATATGCTCAGAGTAGGACAGCCTCCACTTTGTTGTCGTCTATAAAGCAGAGACTGATCTTCTGAATTTATTTGGTATGCTCCAGTTGCCAGCGGATATTTGCAATATGATCTTGAGTGTCTGTTCCTTTTTGGAATCTACCGTGATCATCAGGTGTATCTTGCTCCACATAAGGTAAAAGCCTTTGTTGCAACACCTTGAGCATCCCTTTGCTTGCATGGGAAATTAAAACAATGGTCCTACAGTTACTGCACTCCTTGGCATCTCCTTTCTTAGAGACTGGAATGTATATTGAATGTTGCCAGTCTCTGGGCCATTGTTTTGTTTTCATATTTGTTGGAAATATGTACTTCCCCTGTACTTAACATTTCTTTGAATTCAGAAGGTTCATATTTAGGATTAGAGAAATTTCTTAGCCACCCAAAGTAATGTTTAGGCACTAGATGGGTGGGATAGTAATAGAATGGTAGGGAATGGAATGAATATAAAATTCTGGTTTTATGGAAGGTGATCAGAAGAATGATTCAGACACCAAAATTTGTAAAATCTTTTCATCTTTGAAAGAAATACGGCATGATTTTACTTGGTTATTTGAATGGTCAAGTTGATATCTGAAGTTATGGAAATTTATACCACTTAAACATTTGATGCTGTGTATAGTTACATGCTTTTAGCAAAGCTTGGAAAATTTATTTAGACAGCGCTGTTACTAGGATGAGCTTGGTTGCATGGCCAAAAGTAATAGCTACTGAGATTGTGTGTCATCTCTCGCAAAACACTTTTAAAGAATTACTCTTAGGCATCTTACTAAGAATAATTTTTGTATAAGAAATTTACCACTTTGCTACTTATGACCAGCAGAAGAAGGGGTTGGTAAAATGTTTCTTGTATTTTGTACCTAGAAAAGATTATGAGGATAGTCATAAGCAGGAATCTACTTGGTGACACTTAAATGTTACTGTTATCATTATTAATGATAACTCATAACAGTTTTTGGAAATGTTAGTTTTTCTCAGCCACCATAGCTTCTTTCATGCTGGCTACTAGATTGTATACTTCAAAAATGTAACTTGCCCAAGGGCTATCTAGTAACACCCTTTTCAGTGCTCCCGTTCCTGGAGAGATCTCATCTGGCCATGGTGACACGTGCCTTATTTACATCTCTGCTGGATTACTGTAACACGGTCTATGTGGGGCTGCCTATGAAAAGTATCAGGAAACTTCAGCAGGTTCAAAACACTGCAGCCAACCTGCTGACGTTTTCTGACACTGTGGCTGGTTACAGGGATCCATTAACTATGGCTGGTTACAGGGATCACATAAGCCCCCTGTTACAGCAGCTCCGCTGGCTGCCAATCCATTTCCAGTCATAATACAAAATTCTGGTTCTAACCTATAAAACCCTAAATGGCTTGGGTCCAAGGTATCTAAAAAACTGTGTCTCTCTCTTAATGAGCCTGCTTGGGTGTTAAGATCATCAGGAGAGGCCTTTCTTGTGCTCCCACCACCTTCACAGGTGCATTTGGTGAGGGCAAAGGGGTGGGGGCGCTTCTCTGTTGCCGCTCCCGGACTTTCAAACTCCTTCCCACAGGAGGCCAAACTGAGCACGTCTTTGCTGTCCTTCCAGAAGCAGGAAAAACCAGGGATGGGGACTTGCAACTTGAGACTCGCTGTCCAGTCACATTTAAGTCACACCAGCAACTTGGCTTGGGGTTTTTCTCCAATTACCCTTGACTTGCCACTCAGAACCATGAATCGATTGTCAAGTCTGCCCCCCACCCCGCCCCCCCCACCTGCTTCTGCTGCCGCTGCACTCTACTGTCCTCAAAAGCAAGCAGCAGGCTTGATTTCCCTTCCAGAAGCCAGGCCCGTCACTTCTGGGCATGCTCAGACTTCTGAGCATGTCCGGAAGCTTGCTCCTGGGTCTTGCTCCTGAAAGGGAAGCTGAGCTTACTGCTTGCTTCTGAGGACAATGATGTGTGGCAGCAGCAGGAGCAGGTAGGCAGTGGGGGGACAGAGGCCCAGGCCCGCTGCTTCTGAGCATGTGCAGGAGCAAGGGCCTGCTCTGGGAAGGGAAGCCAGAACTGCTGCTTCTACACACGCACATGTCCCCTCCCGGCCTCTGTCCGAGACTTGGGACTTGGGACTTAAGTCTTGCAACCAAAGACATGGACTTCGGCTTGGGACTCAGGTTCAAAGACTTACTAACATCCCTGGGAAAAACCTTCTCTTCAGGCAAGCTTTCCCTCAGCGACTGACTGGCTGCCTGAGTGGGATTTTTACATGGATTGTTATGCCTTATTGCTTTGAATGAGTTTTTGGTGTTGTTTTTGTTTACCATTTCTAAGTGTAGTATTTGTTTGGTCCTCTTTAACATTTGTATATTAATGGTTTTTAGCTGTAAATATTGTCTTTTAATGATGTAAGCCACCTTTGCATAATTGTATAATTGTCCTTGGGTGCTTTTTAAGGAGAAAGGCTGGGTAAAAATATTTTAAATAAGTAAAAATAACACAAAACACACAAATAGCTTTTTGAAGCTAATATGTTTGAGATTTTTATATGTAAATCCCATTTAGTTTTATTTTGTAAAATTGACAAAATTAATAACAAATGACTGAAAATTATTTTCAACCTTTTCCCCTCTATTTATTTGTTTGAGTGAGTGAGTGAGTGAGCGAGCGAGTGAGTGAGTGATTATTTTCATAGACTTACATACTATCCAATTAGTGCTGGGCACTCCTCTGGGTGGTTTCAATAAAAAACAATATATGTAAATATAATGTAATAGACAAATATAATCATCAAACAAAATCATCAAATAAAAACAAAATAATAAAAGCAAGAAGTAACAATATGACTGAAAAAAACTAATGCATTATTTGATCTCATGTATTATAGGTTTCTCTCTGTGTTGCTTTTCATCATCTGATTGCAAAACAAATAGGTATTTCCTCTGTGTCTGGATAACTATTCCATAGTATCTTTCTCAACTACATCTCTACACAAAATACAGCAGAAAGTGTTTAATTTTCCTGTTAAGTAGATACCCTGCAAAATACCTTGGGATGGAAAATGTGCTTTAAGCTAATAAAGCAGATTCTGAGCAGACTGCTAAGGCTCAGCCCAATGCAGAACAGCAAAGAATATTCCTCACATGCCCATGTCAAGGGGCACGGTACCTCCCACCACCCCAGGTAGAACATCAGACTAGTTCTCCTTTCTGTGTCCCCAGATGTAAAAATACAGAAATACCTGATTTACAAGCTAATAATTTGCTGCCTTTCCACAATACCCAAAACCTGCTGCTGGAGGTAGGCCTGATCTGCCTAAAGGAAGGGCCAGTCTATTGCCCTATTTGCTGTTTTGGCGTTTTTGCTGTACCAAAGGCAATGCTGGAATTGATTCACTTTCCCAAAACACTGGAAGAGAAAAGCTTTCTAGTTTACCATAGTTGGTCCAATAGGGCAGGAGTGGGCCACACATAGCTGGCAAGCTCCAGCACGTCATCCATCCTTTTTAGTACTTCACAATGATCCCTTGATACTCCCAGAGCCCCCTGGAGGAGTAGAACTCATTTTGCCCCAAAATTAGGTGGCAAAATTTGGCAACAGCAAAACATGCTGTTGCCAAATTAAAAATGCCATGTATGCATTTACTGAAACAAGACATGCACCTTTTTAATACATAGATCAGCTCTTCCACCAGACTTCTAGAATGTGGCTCCACACATAAAATGAAATGTGTGCCTTATTTAAAGCACTACCCCCCCATGGCACCGATTTTTGTTGCCACATCATTGAATTTTAGTGGAAAAATTAGTGGCAGCGTGGTGTGCCCCCCCCCCCCCCCCCGGGGTTGAAAGGGGAAATGGCCTCCAGAAACAGGAAGATTGTTCATCCCTGGAAGTAGTGAAAGGGAACAGCTATTTTATGCATACATTTGTTTCCTTTAGTTTTTTTTCTCCAACTTTTAAAGAAAATAGCTGTCTTTCAAAGTAATGGCCAGTGCAATGTTAAGAAAAAATCCTATTCTTTGCTGAAGCGTAGGCTGCCTTTAACAAACCACTTTTGTTTTCCAAAATAACCTTCATTAACTGTAATGGGACTGTACCGGAGGAAGTTGTTCTGAAGATTTTGACCATAATGCATTACTAAGGCTTTTATCTTTGCATAAGTAGGTTTTTAATAGTAGAAGTACTTAATGAATTTATTTTAATAGATTTCTATATTCAAGGTTGTGTGTGCATGTTTTAAAAAAGAATTCCTTTCTGGTTAAATGTATCCCTCCGAGATGGACAGGATAATTGCATTCCTGTGTGGTTTTCATCTGCAAAAGGAAAATAAATTCTCTTGCAGGCTTGCACTAAGGATGAAGGAGATGCAGAAATCTTGACTCTGGTCCAGGGTCGTTTAGAACTAAATGTTGCAGATATTAGAAGTTCATTTCTAATAGATATGCAAAATTTCAGTCCTTCCTCTGACTTTTGAATATGTCCTGACTTCCTGGTTACATCCCAAACGCATTATCAAAATATCTTCTACCACTGTCTTCCTTACCAAAAGTTAGACCCCTGCTACCATTTGACGCTACTGAATTCTATCCTTCCCACAAAGTCTTGTATCCTCCACTTCCTTTGTTTCCCATGAAATATGGTTGGCAGTATCATGCCCATTGTTTAAGGTGACAAATCTTCCAATAATTCTTGTATCTATGGCTGGACGGCCAGGTGTCCTACTTCATGAAGGACAAGCTTTCTATTTGAAAGGCTGCCCAGTCTTTCTATTTGAAAGGCTGTCCAGTCTTTCTATTTGAAGACAGTCCCTTGTCTGAAAGTATTGACTGTTTGAAAGGCTGTCCAGTCCAAGGTTGATTTAAAGATGAAGAACCATTAAAACAAGCTGGGGTCTTGGTATTTGTATTGTGGCACTAAAATATCCTTGTCTTGCTACATTCAACCCTGTAGACATCTACAGGATCATAGAACAGTAGAGCTGGAAATGACCATCAAGGCTTTCCAGCCGAACCCTGTGCCAAAGCAGGCATCCAGAGCTGAAGCATCCCTGATAGATCATCCAGGCTCTGTTTAAAAATCTCCAATAAAGGAGAGCCTTCTGAGGTTGTCCATTTCATTGTTGAATAGCTTTTACTCTCAAGAAGTTCCTCCTAATGTTCAATCTCCTTTTTTTGTAGTTTGAATCTATTGCATTGAGCCCTATCCTCTACAGCCACATAAAACAAGTTGCTCCATCTTCCACATGACAGTCCTTCGAATACTGGAAGATGACTATTGTTTGACCTCTTAGTCTTCTCTTCCACAGGCTGGAAACAGTATTCCAGGTGACATCTATACAAAGTAGAACAGAATGGCACTATTATTTCTTTTGATCTGGACACTGTATATCTCTTAAGAGAACCTAGAATTGCATTAGTTTTTGTGACTGTTGCTGCTACTGCATTGCTCTGTTAACTCATGTTTAGCTTGTGGTCTACTAAGACCCCTAGATCCTTTCCATATATACTGCTTCCAAGCCAGATGCTGTCTATCTTGTACTGGTGCATCTGGTTTTTATTGCCTGAATGTAGAACTTTTCATGTATCCCTGTTCAGATTCACTTTTTTTGTTTTGGTCCTTTTCTCCAGTCTGTTAAGATCATTTTGAATCTTGATACTGTCTTCTGACTTATTAGCTGCTGCTCCTAGTTTGAATGATATTGACAAATTTGATGACCATCCCTTCTATTTCTTCAGCCAGGTTGAAACCATTTGGTTTATATCCTCCACCTTTGCTTACATTCTTTATTCTTGGCACATTAATGCAAAGGAATTCTACACCAATTTTACTTTACACCATCTTTCACGTAGGTACTTTCCACATCAGTCACTTTCCATCTTTAAGTGTGTGTTTGTATGTGTTCTGTGCCGTCAAGTCAGAACCGACTTAAATCCACCCTAACAGGGCTTTCAAGGAAAGCGAGATATTTAAGAAGTGGTTTTACCAGTTCAACTCCACCAGTGAGTTTTTGTGGCCAAATGGGGATTTGAACCCTGATCTCCAGAGTCCTAGTCTGTCACTCTATCCACTACACTACACTGGGAATCTTTAGGAACAACCCACAAATGTTTGTTCCAGTATGACACACAGAGAATACAAATGCAGCACGTTATGTCAGTTTTCACCCTTCAGTGTTTTTTTTCTGCATGGTCCTGGTCGCCGCCCTCTTTCCCCCACTGAACTGGCCTTCTTAGCAGCACAATCTCTCTGTTCCGTGGGACAACATGGCAGGCCCTCACCAGCCATTCATGGCTGACCAGCACAGATAGGAGCAGAGTATTTCCTGGAGGTTCAGACCAGCATTGAAGTCAGAGGCCCTTCATCAATTGTACCCTCTTCTGTTTGGCCATCCTCACTCCTCCCTCTTTTGAGTCTTTTTCTTCTGACATTTCATTTGGGATTAGGTAAATTGCCAAGGGGACGTGGTGGCGCTGCGGGTTAAACCGCAGAAGCCTCTGTGCTGCAAGGTCGGAAGACCAGCAGTCGTAAGATCGAATCCACGCGACGGAGTGAGCTCCCGTCGCTTATCCCAGCTCCTGCCAACCTAGCAGTTTGAAAGCATGTAAAAATGCGAGTAGATAAATAGGTACCACCACAGTGGGAAGGTAACGGCGTTCCGTGTCTAGTCGCGCTGGCCACGTGACCACGGGAACTGTCTACGGACAAATGCTGGATCTACGGCTTGGAAACTGGGATGAACACTGCCCCCTAGAGTCGGACACGACTGGACTAAATGTCAAGGAGAACCTTTACCTAAATTGCCAGCATTCTGGGCTGGAAAATAAGGAGGAGGTGGCAGGACAAGGTAGAGAGGCAACCGGGGGGGGGGGGGGAGCAGTGGGAAGAGAGTGGGACAGGCTATGTGTGGGGAAAACAAACCAGGAAGTTCATTAAATCAGGAAAAGTTCATTGGTTCTGGAAAGTTTGGGTTCTTTTGTTTGGAATTTTGGAAACTGTAAAGGTCTGTGTTTTTGTTCCCTGTGTGATTGCTCTGAGGACCATAACAATAAACTGTACTGAACTGAACCAACCCAAATCAATGAATCAGCAATTTTTGACAAATTTCCTAGTTCATTTTCATATTCATGCCCATCTCTACTATCAATGCAAACAATTTCTTACCACCACAATTTTTGTGGATGTATTATGAGCACTGGGAAGGATACCTTTCTGAGGTTAATCAAGGCACACTTTCTCCCCCATTGGAATGGAAATTGAGACCAGTCACCATGCTGACTCAGGGCCTGGAACAGTAACCCTTTCTTCAGACAGCAAGAGCAACCCACCCTCTTTCTTGTAGACCTCACCCTGTTATCCTGCCACTTCACTGCAGTTTTCCCAACAAGCAGATAGGGGTGGTTGAATCAGGCAACTGTTGACTCCACTGATAATTTGTTCCTCATCTTATGCTGTACCATATGGCTACCAGCCATAACCAATAAAGTTATAGCCAATTTATTACCTCAGCTTTGCTTCCCAACTTCCTTCCCTCCCTGCTACCTCGGTTCTTAGCTGTTGGCATGGACACTGTTTTTATGTTGTGAAAGAGACATACATAGTTGGGCAATGTGCATGCAAAGAAATATATGCCTAATGCCAGGAACATCTAGCCTTCCAGAAGCTAGACCAAGTTATACCACAGCAAATTTCAGATCAGTATCTACATTTTGCAAGCAGCTTCTGTGCAGAATATTTCTTTTCTCTCCTGGGTGGGGAAAGGAAAAAGTGTTTCCATTCCTGCAAGTCAATTTGTCAAATCAAGGCACATATGTTGGAATTGGCAGTTTCCTGTTAAGGGGAAACAGGCTGTTGCCAGAAATAAGGATGTTTGTAATGCCTTTTTCCATACTGACCCTTACAATTTTTCTCCAGCCGCTCTACATAATGTATCTGTAATCATGGATGCATTACAAATAACATAATTGGTTGCAATTTGTTTTCTAATGAAGAGAAAATTCAGACTGAATCAGGTTATTTTGCTTCTTTCCACAACAGATATGCACCAAATTGCTGATTGCTGCTTCCAAACTGGCTTAATTTGCCTCAGTTTGAGTGCAATTGTATTAGGCATCTGCCAGAATAGTCCAACAAGCCCAATGAATTTGTTTAAACATAAGCAGAGCAGCCCATATCTACTGCTGGTTTTGCTCCAGTATGATGTGTAAAACCATTGTCAGTCTGCAAAATCACTGTGCAGACTACAGATTAGAGTGGCCTTTTACACCTCACCAGAAGAAAAGGGAAGGAATGAAAGAGTGGTTTGGATAAACTTTGCATATGCTAATAGGGCCCTCTGTTTTTCTTTTTCATGAGAAATCCCCTTCTTCTCTACATGATGGACTTGGGCAGACAACTTGTCAAGTCAAGTGTGCCTTCAGATAAAAGTTTATCCTTCCACAGACCTTCAAATAGAGGATTAAGCTCCTTAGAATATACTCTCAAGAAGTGATAGTTCTCTAATCAAGATCTCTGAAGATGATCTAAATCATCTGTGCATATTCATAAAGAACTTTTTGTCCCATGTGATTTAGCCTCCTGATGTATTTACATAGCGATAGATAGATAGATAGATAGATAGATAGATAGATAGATAGATAGATAGATAGATAGATAGATAGATAGATAGATAGATAGATAGGCAAGTCACTTTGGTTTTTAAAAAATGAAAAACAATATTTAAAAAGCTACAAGCAAAATAAAACTGCAAACAGCTGATTCACCAAAGAACTAGGCATTATTTGCAACTACATGCCAAACCCTGTGGGTGGAAGTCTTATTTAATTAATTAATTAGTGCCATCAGTTGATTCTGACCTGTAGCAAACCTTTCCAGGCTGTCAAGGTATAAAGCACTGATATGTGTTTTACTAATTCCTCTTTGTAGTGGTATGTTGGGACTGTAGAGCTTGCCCAAGGCCACACAGGTGGCAGGACATGTCATACCATCAGCCACACATGCACCAGATGATCTCAGCTGCCCCACCTCCCAGGAGACATAGTGGAGATTCGAACTCCTAGCCCTTTACACTTCAGTTCTTTTAAACAGGCACTTAAACTAACCCTAGAACAACTGAAATAGCAGCTGCCACAACATCACTAAAGGCACATGTCAAGGCAACCTTAGATATAAAACCACATTCAGAATGAAGGGTGTTTGGCTGGAGATGTATTAGATGTCTTCCATGAGCTCCAGACAGTAATACTTTGTTTCCTGTATTGCTAACTCTGGAAGCTTGTTGAATGATTGCCAATTCTAGGTAATTCACAATGCTGCTGTTCTCAAGATGTTTTAATTATTTGCACTGTACAAGTCTATAATTTATAACAAGTCCCTGTGAAGTTTGTTCCTATTGTACAGCTTGTTTCTCTGCCTGTCATCCAATGCCACACACTGCATCCAGTTAAGATGCTGAAATGTGAATTGAAAATGCTTTATTGTACCGGTTACATATTTATGTGACCTCTCCATTCCAAATCCACAGTACAATTATTAAAACGGCCTAAGATCCTTTGTTGTGGATTCATGTTTCTCCAGGCGTAGCAGCTGTAAACCACAAGTGAAGCTTCTAATGTTAGACAAGGTGTAGCCATTAGTTCCGCTAAAAAGCTCTAACCACCAGTGTTCATTGATTTCTAGTTTCATATATCTTTAATGAGGAGATTAAATACTTGTTTAGGAAGCCAAGTCTAGCTTAAGTGGTGTTTGCTCATTCAGCACATGCAGCTGAAGATCTCCCTAATATTTCCCAGAAGTGATAAGAAGGAGGGGAAGTTATTTTTTAAAAAAACCAAATACATCAGCCTCCATTGCAACTGTAAAATCATGGTATGTTTTATAATATAAGATTTTATTAGTGGAAGACAATACTACCAAGACAAAGCTCTTTACACACTGTGATTTTTCAGTCCTATAACTTTTGGTCTAACGGTGTGGGGGCTATGTAATTCTGTCCAGTGGCCCAGTTCTGTATAGATTGGGCCCCAGGAATAGACTTACTTACTTACTTACTTATTTACTTACTTACTTACTTACTTACTTACTTACTGTAAAGTATTTTTACCCCACCTTTCTCCTTAAAAAGACTCAAGGTGGCTTATCATTAAAAGACAGTATTAAAGCTAACAACAGTGAGTATACAAATACAAAAAAAGGATCAAATATTTATTTTATTTATTTATTTCTTACATTTTTATCCCGCCCATCTAGTCGTTTTGACTACTCTGGGCGGCGTACATCAGTGTACCAATAAACAATTAAAATATCAGCAATATTCAAAAATAAAAATAATTAATCATTCAAGATGGAACTAAATCAAATTAAATCAACAAATCAAATCAAATAATGCGCGGGGGGAAGGCTTGCCTGAACAGCCATGTTTTTAATTGGCTTTTGAAAACGCCCAGCGAGGGGGCCATACGGATCTCTGGAGGTAGGTTGTTCCATAGCCGAGGAGCCACTATAAATACCATACTAAAAATATAAGCAACACCAAAATACATTCAAAGCAATAAGGTAAAACAATCCATTCAAAAATCCCACTCAGGTAGCCAGTCACTCAGAGAAAGGTCTTTGCCTGCTTGCAGAAGGACAGCAAAGATGGGGCCAGCCTAGCCTCATGTGGGAGGGAGTAGCAACAGAGAAGGCCCTTTCCTGTATACCCACTAAACTAATATGTGAAGGTGGCAGGACCAAGAGAAAGGCTCCTCCTGATGATTTTAATATTTGAACTGTGTTAAAGAGAGATGCGGTCCTTAAGATAGATGGGGTCCAAGCCATTTAGGGCTTTATAAGTTAGAACCTTGAATTCAGTCCAGAAATGGCAACCAGTGGAGCTGCCGTAACAGGGGGTTTATGGGATCTCTGTAACCAGTAATCTGCAGGATGTAACTAAAATGTGTCACAGTGGACAGATCACATCTCTTCAGGAATGGACACAGCTGGCGCACTGGTTTTAATTGTGCAAAGGCATTCCTGGCTACCGCCGAACACTGTACATCCAGGCTCAGAGATGAATCCAGGAACACTCCCAAGCTGCACACCTGTGTTTTCAGAGGGAATACAACTCTATCCAGCACAGCCTGCATCCCTATTGCCTGATCTGCCTTTCTACTGACCAGGAGCGCCTGTCTTTTCTCGATTAAGTCTCTGTTTATTCACCCTCATCCAGTCCATTACTGGATGAGTCTGTTGCTGAATCAAATTAACAGCTAAATAGAAAGTGTCCCACACCTTTGACTTTCTCAGTGTCACATGGTAAGGGGACAATATTTCTGTTCCCAGTTAAGGGAAAGATATCATTCTAGGTATGGACACATTTCTTCTGGAAATTATTGTGCTTTTATCTGGATTCTGGCAGGTAGGATTTGTGTGACTACATAAGTATTGACTGAGAAGAGACAGCCCTATAGGGCTCAAAAAACATCATACAAACATGGGGGAAATTAATTAATTAATTTAAAATGTTTGTGTGTTGCCTTCCTCCTGAAAAGAATCCAAGGCAACTTACAGTATTAAAAAGAAACAATATTAAAAACCAAAATAAAAAAATATTACAATATTTTAAAAGAATTAAATATAATACAAAGATGAAAATTAATTGAAGTTATGATATAAACCTAAAAGGAACCAACAAAAGGAATAACATAATGAGCAATCTACTATCCAAGAGCCTGGGAAAAAATGAAAGAGAAGAAACAATACAATCCAAACTACTTTTGAAAGTTTTGATCCCCACGGAAGGATAACAGGGTCCAGAGGCAAAGCAGTTGAAAAATGATGTGACACTGCTGATTTGATTTGCTGTTTAGCTAATCATAAAGGCTGTGGCAGGTAACATTGGCTTAGATCATATATCAGGTATGTAGACTCTCCACAGAAAAAAAATCTCCTGTCCCATCCTCACCCATGTTACCTTCCTCACCTGGCAAAACTAGACTTTCTAGATCAGGGGTCAGGGAACTTTTTTACCTTTTACCCCCCAAAAAATTTATATAAGCCGACATTACCCCCTTGATTTGAAAGGAAGGAAATCATACATTATTTGAATTAAAAATATTAATGAATCTACACAGGCTGTGTACCGAACTAGCAGGATGCACCAAATTTAATAAAGATGTGCATTATTTTTCCTGGAACACATTGCACACCATCCATGGGGTGGTATAGTGAGTAGTGAGGTGTCCAACGTGCCTAGCAAGTTGCATTAAATTTTTGCTAGCTCGAAGAGGATTTAATCATCATCAATGGCTGCCAGAGTGGTGCTAGCAATGACGTGCTTGCTAGAGACAGCCAAGGCAGAGTTGGGGGAAGCTTTTCCTACCACTTTAAACATTCTGTGTGTGGTGTGCAAAAAGGAACAAACCAGGCTAAAGGTCATGTCACCCACCCTGGTGCCACAGCCCAACATCAAAGGACCAGTGCGCTATTTTTTTTTTATCATCATCAATGGAAAACTCAGCAGTGGCCAGAGGATTGGAAAAGATCAGTCTACATCCCAATCCCAAAGAAGGGCAGTGACAAAGAATGCTCCAGCTACTGTACAATTGCCCTCATTTCACACGCTAGCAAGGTTATGCTCAAAATCCTACAAGGTAGGCTTCAGCAGTATGTGGACGGAGAACTCCCAGAAGTACAAGCTGGATTTCGAAGGGGCAGAGGAACTAGAGACCAAATTGCTAACATGCGCTGGATTATGGAGAAAGCCAGAGAGTTCCAGAAAAACATCTACTTCTACTTCATTGACTACGCAAAAGCCTTTGACTGTGTGGACCACAGCAAACTATGGCAAGTTCTTAAAGAAATGGGAGTGCCTGACCACCTCATCTATCTCCTGAGAAATCTATATGTGGGACAGGAAGCAACAGTTAGAACTGGATATGGAAAAACTGATTGGTTCAAAATTGGGAAAAGAGTACGACAAGGCTGTATACTGTCTCCCTGCTTCTTTAACTTATATGCAGAATACATCATGCGAAAGGTTGGACTGGATGAATCCCAAGCCTGAACTAAGATTGCCGGAAGAAATATCAACAACCTCAGATATGCAGATGATACCACTCTGATGGCAGAAAGTGAGGAGGAATTAAAGAACCTCTTAATGAGGGTGAAAGAGGAGAGCACCAAAAATGGTCTGAAGCTCAACATCAAAAAAACTAAGATCATGGCCACTGGTCCCATCACCTCCTGGCAAATAGAAGGGGAAGTTATGGAGTCAGTGACAGATTTTACCTTCTTGGGTTCCATGATCACTGCAGATGGTGACAGCAGCCACAAAATTAAAATACACCTGCTTCTTGGGAGGAAAGCGATGACAAACCTAGACAGCATCTTAAAAAGCAGAGACATCACCTTGCCGACAAAGGTCTGCATAGTCAAAGCTATGGTTTTTCCAGTAGCGATGTATGGAAGTGAGAGCTGGACCATAAAGAAGGCCGACCGCCGAAGAATTGATGCTTTTGAATTGTGGTGCTGGAGGAGACTCTTGAGAGTCCCCTGGACGGCAAGGAGAACAAACCTATCCATTCTATAGGAAATCAACCCTGAGTGCTCACTGGAAGGACAGATAGTAAAGCTGAGGCTCCAATACTTTGGCCATCTCATGAGAAGAGAAGACTCCGTGGAAAAGACCCTGATGTTGGGAAAGTGTGAAGGCAAGAGGAGAAGGGGACGGCAGAGGACGAGATGGTTGGACAGTGTCATCGAAGCTACCGACATGAATTTGACCAAACTCCGGGAGGCAGTGGAAGACAGGAGGGCCTGGCATGCTCTGGTCCATGGGGTCACGAAGAGTCGGACACAACTTAACGACTAAACAACAACAACATTTATAAAGCTTATTAAGTACTATGAAATCCTGGACTTGTTTCCTCCAACATAAACCACCCTCTGAAAAGCAGCTATATATAGGAGTGCAGACTTTTAATACACATTTTATACACTACAGAAAGTGTATACACACATTTCACTTATTTGAAATGTAGTGTTGGAAAAGAGTTTTACAGATAGCATGACTTGTCAGAGAGATAAGTAAAGCAAATTAAGTGTGGACTCTCACTAAAAGCTAAAATAACCAAACAAAGGTTATTGTACTACAGTGGCATCATGAGAAGACAAGCTCACTGGAAAAGGCAGCGATGCAGGAAAAAGTGCAATACAGTAGGAAAAGAGGAAGAATGCACATGAGATGGATTGACTCTATAAAGAAAGCCACAGTCTTTGTTTGTAAGACCTTTTGTTTGATGTTGCAGTCAAAGCAGGACCAGGAGCAGAGTGACAGGGATTCAGATTTGGGGAATAAACTATGATACTCTTGCCTGCTTTGGGGATGAGAAATACAGAAATGCAATTGCTACACACTTCAGACATCTAGTCCCAGGTGTGTTGGTTGTCTTTTACTAGGTGTTTGCTGTTAGCAAGACTCTTCTAAATATTCCGGTTCTGCCCAGTACAAATTCAGCGTCTAAACAGAATCTTGAAGTACTTGCTCTTCTCAGCAGAAACTGCAGAGCTAAATGCAGCGGAGATTAAATTTTGAAGGTTGCTTTTTTCATGGTTTTATGAAAGAGTCAAGTCTCTTTCTGTCTGTCTCTCTCTCTCTCTCTCTCTCTCTCACACACACACACACACCCTAAATTTTCAACAATCAGTTGCTTCAGTTCAGTATGTCCGTTTCCTCTCATTACATTTAAACAAGCTTGCCACCTGGTCCCTCTTTCGCACCTTCCTACCTTAATTTGAGCCTTCTCTCCTTGCAGACACCTCCTTTTTTCATGGCTTTATGAAAGTCAGTCTCTCTCTGACATAAACCAACCCTCCCTCCCTAAATTTTCTACAATCTTACCTTTAAACAAGCTTGATGAATCCACCCTTCCCTCTCTCGCACCTTCCTTCCCGCCTTATTCAACTCCGGCGGAAGTAGTCATTCACAAACCGCCAGATTGAATCCCCTGGGCTACAGCCGGAAACAATAAAGCCAGCTTATCTCCGATCTCTAAAAGAAGGGAGGATTTACAAGTGCCGCAACCAAGGAAGGAAGGAGAGGTGGCTTCCAGTTTGAGGTTCGGCTGCAGGGGTGGGGTGGGGTGGGGTGGGGGGGTGGGGGGTGTAGCACTCTGCTCATTACCCCCAGGATTTTCATTTTTACCCCATTTGGGGTAAATTACCCCTGTTCCCCGACCACTGTTCTAGATGGTCAAAATGACATATTCAGCAGTATGAAGTAGGACAAAGAGAGTTGCTGAAGGAAAAATGTTCCCCGTGGCTCTCTGCTCCCAATCCCTGATTGCCAAGATTCCCATATCCTCCAAAGAATCATTTTAGGGACTACAACTCAGTTGCAAAGAGAGAACAAAAGCATTTCCTATTTTATGCGGAGGATAGAGCCATGGATGCCCCTGTTGGTGAGTCACTGTGCTCTGACCCAGGGCCCACGCAATCCACCTGGTCTCCTGTTGAGCCACCAATAGTGTCTCCCACATGGGAACCTGAAGAAGGAGATACAGCCACCAGTTACTCCTATGACAGTGGGAACCAAGCAGAGGCCTTCATGATTATGTTGGCCCTGGAGAGTGGAGGGCATCCACTGAGAGAGAGGAGGGAGTGACTCTATCCCTGGTGCATGGCAGATATAAAAGACCGAAATAGACTCTTAAGAGAGAGAAGGCAGGGTGTCAAATACACCCTGAGAAGGGAATGAGACCCATTAAGGAGGTGAAGTCCTTAGAGGAGTTCCCAGAGAGACACCCAGCAACAAGCTCCAGGGAGAAAGGGCAAGGAGCCTCCAGGGAACAGGAGGAGGAAGAAGACCCTGAGGAAGGTGCCTGGGAAGACACCCAGGAATCCTGGTCCAGGACATATTGGACCAAGGAGTTTGCAGATGAAGAGCCCAAAAACTTCCTTTATAAGGAAGATACCTGGAGAGCGGTTCTTATACAGCTGAGGGTGCCCACGGGGAAAGGGAAAAAGCATGAACACCCCAAGCTTCCTTACTACGCATTTTACTGGGGAGAATGTGAGATTAAGGCAGTATTAAATGCGGGAGAGCCCACTCCAACACAAAGCTGATACAGTACTGGCTCAGGAAGAGGCAGTGAGAGCACCAGTGCCAAGAAACATCTGAAAACAAGAACTCAGGGTGCGGTCCTTGTGAAGAAGTTCTTCCCACACCTGCCTGCATTGAGGGTGCAGAGACCCTCATTGCCAGGAGTGGTCTTGAGACAAGAGAACCCGGGGCCCGGGGCCTCACAGACTTTCTTGCCAAGGAATCCAGTGAGAGGAACACAGAAGAGAGAGACTGAGACTTTGCCCATGCACCAGTACCTCTAACTAGGGCTGGGACTGTGGACTTAATTGTACCCCTCTTGAACCTGCTTCCAAGTTATAATAAACCCAGTTGAGTTGGGACAACTCTCTGGTGCTTTTATGGATCACAGAATGGAAGAAGGATACCCTGATGAAGCAGAGAGTGCTGGCCAAGCTCACACATTTCAACTCAGATAACCTAATATTTGAGCCTTACCATCTTCTGCTCAATTTCTTTCTTCTGCTCAATTATGTCAAGTGTCCAGCCTTATTTATTTTGGAAACAGGAAATAAGCCCAGACTTGTAAACATGTTTGCCTGACTTTCTCAATTCTCTGGAGCAGATTGAGGGGAGGCGGCTTCAGAGGGAAAGTGATACCAATCGCTTGTGGCAGCAGGTAGGGTATCCTTCCCCCCCCCCAACAAAGCATCCTGTCCTCCTCTGCACTTGAACCATAGAACATTTGCAAGGATCGTCCCCTCCCAGTTCCGCAGGCAGAAGCAGTTCTATCAGTATAATTTCACCACTGGAACTAAATCCAGGACTTTTCAGTTAATCAGGGAATCACATTACTTTTTTTGACAAAATCACGATTCATTTGTTTGTAAACTGATGATGAAAATTGAGGCTAGGAAGTTAAAATGATATAAAAGAACCAAACAATTCAATTCAAACACTTCAAATTCAGACCATCACAGCCTACATGATTAGTCACTTATCAGTACAGATGTGCCATCTGATCCAAGAACTCTGGAAATGAGAGAGAACCTCTGGGTGGGTAGACTCATCACCTGAACTCTAGTTGGCTTCTGCCTGGAGGTTAACATCCAAGTTCTCTCATCTACCACAATCGCAGGCCAAATGTTTATCCGGACTTGCCTACATGCATTCTTACCTCATTGACTTCCTGCCATTGAATTTAAGTGTTCCTCCATATTTCTAACACAGGAGACAATGGTTTGATTCTGACAAGGGCTGAAAAAGCACTGCTTTCTGCTGAGTGGCCCAATATTTTTCTGTCCTTCATGAATTTCAATTTCAGATATTCACACATTTTGTTTTTATGATTCTGTTCTTGGACTTCTGGAGTGTGTGTGTTCAGACAAATATCTCATGGCAGGCCTAGAATTAATTCCAAAACATAGGCATCCTCAGACTGAAAATCCCCTCAACTTGTTTGCTTAGGTATACACAACTTAAAAAAGAAAAATAAGTCGTCACAATCTCCAGTCCCTCTAACTCTCACACATACACAATTTACTCTACATAATGGGAATGGCAAAGCAGGATGTAGCAGAAAATTGACAGGGGAGGGAAGGAATCTTAGAAATCAGCATGCTTCTAAATTGATACCATGTAAACACCATATAGTATTGGAAAACCACTGCTGGTGGTAAATGAAATGAATTCACTGGGGCATCTAATCCTATTTCTAGAACATTTAAACTGTTTCAATGCACTGGAAAGCAAACAAACTTCAAAGTGATCATTATACCCCTGACACCAGTGCCTGTGTGGCTGAAATCTTTATGAGATTAACCCCCCACAGTGAATGGAGTTGAATACGGTCAAAGCCACTTTCCAAGTGTCAAGAGGATACCAGCTTGAACACCCGATGGTGGTAAGAGGGGATGCTAGTGTTTAATATTAAAGTAGTTCAGTGAACAAGTTGAATTGACTGTTACTATCAGTTGTTAAGAGGAAATTCATTTTACATATTTATATATGCAATCTTTTACTTTTGACTTCTGCAGCATCCTACTAGAGAGAAAATTAGATGATTTTATTACAGCTGTGGTCAGAGATGCACACTTATTATCTCTGTTGTAGTGCTTTTCTATGTCTTCTGTACATTGCCCTTAAAGCAACCAGCATCACATTAGTCCTGACTTGGGAAGGAATAAAATGTCTAAAATAATGGTCAGCATCCTATCAGTGTTTGCAAAAGGTCTGTATAAGTTACATTAGCTGCTTGTGACTAATTGACAAGGTCCTGGAGACCTGACTCTTTGAACAGAACATCAAATATCAGCCATGACTAGGTCAGGCTTTTGCTAGCTCCAGCAGATTGCCCAGTTACGCCCCTAACTGGATGGGACGTCCCTGACGATGATGGTCCTCACACTGGTAATCTCAAGGATCAACTACTGCAATGCTCTCTAGGTGGGGCTTCCCTTGAAGCTGATTCGGAGACTATAGCAGATACAGAATGGAGTGAAGAAGTTTTATCATATCTATCCAGTCCTGGCTTGCCTGCATTGGTTGCCTGTCTCTTTCCAAGCCAGGTTCAAGGTTTTAATTTTAACCTATAAAGCCCTTAATGTTTTGGGAGCTCTTTACCTGTCAGACTGCCTCTCCCAAAGAACTGCTGCCCATTTCACCCAATCGTCCCAAGCTTCATTGTTGCAGGTAGCATGCTGAGAGGTGAGGAGGACTTCTAAGAATTGGGCCTTCTAGGTGGTGGCACCAGTTCTCTGGAATGATCTCCCTTTGGAGATCTGGGAGACCTAATCCATCCAGACCTTTAAGAAGTTACTCAAACCGAACTTTGTAAAGAAGCCTTCAAGAACATTCTCCCACTCTGGTATCCATGTGATTCATGTCTTTGCTGTCGATGATTGTCCCCACCATTCAGTTTTTTTCTTTTTTGTCTATTTGTCTGGAATGTCATTGGTTTGCTTGTTTGTTTATTTCTTTACATTATGTGTTGATTGTTATGGTTTGAGGATGGGGATGGATTGGGAAAGGCCTGTGTTCTAAGACCATCCAGCGCAGAGGATTTTCACTAAGTGAGGTAAGTATAAAACTTCCAGAAATGAATAAAAATAAAATTTATTCCTGGATGCTTGTGTAACAGCTTTTAATTTCATCTTCTTCAGCATCTGTAGTTAGAGCATAGACTTGAATGATAGTTATGTTGATACATTTTCCTAGGTCTGATATTATTTGCTCAGATCTTGCATTATAGTTCCTAACTGCCTGTGCTATATGTTATCTAAGTATTTAGAGCCACCCCATTTCTTCTGAATTCATCATTTTCAGAATAGAACACTTTGTATTTGTTTAACTGAAAATATCCCAGTCCAGTCCACTTTAGTTCACTGACACCAAGGACTGTCATGTTAAAGCATTCCATTTCTTGCTTTACAATTTCCAGTTTACCTTGATTCTTACTTCTCACATTCTGTGTTCCAATTGTATATGCTGTGCAGCATCAGACTTTCCTTTCACCTCTGTGCACATCAGCCACTAGATGTCTTTTCGGCTTTAATCTACTTGTGTCATTAGTGACAGTGATATCTGTCCTTGTCCTTTCCTCTTCCCCAGTAGCTGATTGAGTGCTTTCCAACCTGGGAGTCTCATCTTCCAGCACCATTTCTTGTTTTAGTTTCCACTGTCTCATCATCACATTTTTAAGCTAAGAAAGGTTCAGCAGTGGCTTACCATTGCCACCTTCTGCACAGTACTAACAAAAGCTGAGTTTCATTGTTACCCTCTGTAAAAGATCACCAACATCATCTTCATCTTTCACTCCTGCCCAGCACCAGCTCTCCAAACAGTTTCTTGGCCCCCATCACCACTGGAACTATTTGTTATATTCTATTGATGCAGCCATTACTTCTGAAAAGGATTTACAGCAATCTTAATAGTGCTTTCAAGATAAGTGAGATATTTAAAGAGTGGTTTTAGCAGTTCCACACACCCCAGTGAGCTTCCATGTTGTTTAGTCGTTAAGTCGTGTCTGACTCTTCATGACCCCATGGACCAGAGCACGCCAGGATCTGTCCTTCCAGTGAGCACTCAGGGTTGATTTCGTTCAGAAAGGATAGGTTTGATCTCCTTGCAGTCCAGGGGACTCACAAGAGTCTCCTCCAGCACCACAATTCAAAAGCATCAATTCTTCGGCGGTCAGCCTGCTTTATGGTCCAGCTCTCACTTCCATACATCGCTACTGGAAAAACCATAGCTTTGACTATGCAGACCTTTGTCGGCAAGGTGATGTCTCTGCTTTTTAAGATGCTGTCTAGGTTTGTCATGGCTTTCCTCCCAAGAAGCAGGTGTCTTTTAATTTCGTGGCTGCTGTCACCATCTGCAGTGATCATGGAGCCCAAGAAAGTAAACTCTGTCACTGCCTCCATATCTTCCCCTTCTATTTGCCAGGAGGTGATGGGACCAGTGGCCATGATCTTAGTTTTTTTGATGTTGAACTTCAGACCATTTTTTGCGCTCTCCTCTTTCACCCTCATTAAGAGGTTCTTTAATTCCTCCTCACTTTCTGCCATCAGAGTGGTATCATCTGCATATCTGAGGTTGTTGATATTTCTTCCGGCAATCTTAGTTCAGGCTTGGGATTCATCCAGTCCAACCTTTCGCATGATGTATTCTGCATATAAGTTAAATAAGCAGGGAGACAATATACAGCTGAATCACAGTCTGTCATTCTACTCACTACACCATACAGGGTATCAGTATCAGTTACAGCCAAGATCTAATCATAATCTCTTGGCACACATTGTTGTAAGAAGAAATGCCACTAATACAAGGGATCCTTATTATATTTGGTAATGTGAACTGGAAACACTGAATGGACTGTGTTGTTTTATATGTACATATGAATGGAAAACTTGATGGTGACTGTGAATTCATTTGCACCTTGGCATATCCCTACAGGCTCATTTGTTTTCTGCCACTAGTTACCCCGAGCACATTTTTTTCCTGTTTCTTTATGGGCTAGATTGTCAAATGATGCCTTCCATCTTCATAGGCACTGAATCTCAACCTTAGAATGCTATCAATATTTGCCAAAATGTTTTACACAAATGAACTGGCAGAATAGAATATTAGCCTATAATAAGAGTTTGTCATGCAGCAGTCATAGCGTGGGAGATCTATTCATTGATTTTTCAATAAATATGGCAAATTCTCCAAAATATAGTACACATTCCTCAGCATTAAATTTCTTGGTGACCATTTTCCTTTTGGGCTTCTTTCTGTTCTATTGTCTTCGGGTGATAAATAACAAAATGTGCTCTCCTCTTTTATAGCTTGCATGCTGAGCAACCAGTAGGGATTTTATGTGAGGATGGTAATTGCCTAGCTGCTCTTAATATGTCCCAGCCTCAAAGATACAAGTACCATCCACCGATTCATTCTTAAATCTCATTGAAACCAATGGGGTTTTAGCACATCTAACTCTATGCTGGATTCTGCCTGTGAGGAAAAAAAAGTTCTGTAAAATGAACAGTATAAGATTTGTGCCCGGGGGTGGTTTAAAGTGCCAAAAGCTATATGCTTTTTCCCAACAATGGAAAAAGAAGAGAAAAGACCATTCTGGTATATAAGGCTCTGTACTTTTCTACTAATAAAGAAGGCATCCAACTGAATGAGAATCTTTTATTCCTTCCCCTCTGCTAAAAACAAGTTTCTGTCTGCCCTCTGTGGTTGCAGGTAATGGTTTAGAATAGGTACAAAAACTTTTATTCATTCATTTGTTCGTTTGCTTGTTTGTTTAAACAAACAAACAAACCAGTTTTGGTGTGTAAATTACATTGTCATCCCCTACTGAAAGCCATTCATGCTCGAACCACAATCCATGTACACTGCCTTGGTGAGGTACATGTATGAGAGGGTGATTTGTGTCCCTGATTGTTGCTGTTGTTAATTTTCATTTTGTTTGGCTATAAAAATACCAAAACATTTCCAAACATTTAAGGTAGGACTCCTACCTTAAAGACAGCATAGCTGAATAATCACCTCCTTATGTGACGATGTAATTAATTAAACCTGCATATTATCACAATAATATATGCAATTTTAAAAATATATTTATAGAAGTGTGCGGTCACAGTTCGATGAACAAGTTTAATTCATGGTAAAAACGAAATACCTGTTTAATATTTCCATTTGCATATCTGTTATCTATGTTTCTATGTGTTTATTTTTCTTCTATTCTTCTTCTTTTTGTTGTTGCTGTTGAAGTGTAAAGCAGTGTTTTAGGCTTGAGTGGAAAAGTGGCAGGAGAAGAACTTAATCTTTTTGAGAAGGCAAATGAATAGTAGGGGAAAAGTTAAGGAGTCCCTCTTCCTCACTCAAGCTGTTTGTTATCTGTGACTGCTTTTCATTTTAAAAGAAATAAAGAATTGTGGGATAACACAGAATTTGCCACTTGGCCCTTTGGGGAAAAAATACAAATGTACCCGCAATTTTCAGTTCCTGCATTGAAAATATGTTTTTCTGATAAAACATTTTAGTCTGCAAGATGGCACAAAACTTTTTACTGCTCCAATTATTTTTTTAAAAAAAGATAGGACCAATGTACTGCTTGCATTTATTAGCCTACCAGCAACCCTAACTTAAACACATCTCAACTTTTAGGACTTTCATTCCTCACCGTACTTTTCCATTATACAATCAGTGGCTGTTTTGCAAGAGCCTTTAATATCCTTAACAATTTAATGCTGCCCCATTTTGCCTGACGCATTGAGAGTGTTATTAGGTCATTTCCCTGAGCAAGCAACACATGCTGAAAAGACTGCACTTTGCAACGCTCAGGGACATTCACTACAGGTGTTCATTTCATAAGAGCTGATCATCAAGAGGAAATGTATTCTTTTAACTGGCTTTGCTCCTCTGAAAGCTACTTGTTTAAGAACTGTCCCATGGCATTCATTGAGCAGTAATGTTTCGCCATAAAACCCCCATGAAAATGGAACTTCTGATTTGCAACTGGGCCCGGGAGAAAGAGAGCAAGAACACAAGGGAACTGTCATTAGAGAAGCATTTATTGTCACTGCAGTTTAAATATAGGCTTGAATTCAGCCTTTCTCTCTCTCAGCATCTTGACAGACTCGGAAGACGATGAGATGATTGGTCAAAAGCACTCCATGGAAGCCCTCCATTTGTTCATTTTATATCCCCTAGGTCTTAGCATTCAACTGTGCATTCTTTGTATAACATGCTTAATTGGGCTGATTTGTGGGAATAAGTAGCAATTACAGCAGCTTGACAAAAGATGGAGGATGGGCACTCAACTGTGTGTGGGGATTTTTTAATTGAATTTTTACCTTTTTTTGGAAAGGCTCTCACCTTCCCTCAGCAGATGCTGGCCTTGCGACAGCATTTCATTTTCTTGGCACTCGGAGGCATTTGCTCTTATTAACTGAAGGGATTTTTCTTTTCTTTTTTGAATATCTTCAGTCAAAGGCCTGTAGTTTCTCCTAAAACGACGACTTCATTGGTTCCATTTCCCCACCCCCATCATTATGGAAACAAAAAGTGTGTGAAACTTCATAAAAGCAGAGGGGCATCCATCTATATACTAATTATGGGCTTGCGAGGATTGGCACAGGAATGAGGGTGAGGCAGTTAGTGGGCTAGCATAAACATAGGCCAGGGATAAAATGAAACGACACACACTGAAGTGGACTAAGAAAAAAGAAAAATGTTGAAGCAAAAAATTGCTTTGCACTCCAACAAAGGTCTGCACTTTAAGAGGAAATGTCTACTGCAGCTCTTGCTTCAGTATGAGCTTGTTTAGATTTGATTCAAGCTTGGGGATGGGCATTCTGTATTTATTAGTTATGTTTATGTCCCGCCTTCTCTCCAATGCGTTCAAGGCAACATACAGGACTGTCTTTCTTCCCATTTTATCCTCAAAGTAAATCTGTGAGATAGGTAAGGCTGACAAAGAGTGATTGGACCAATGACACTCTTTGAATTTCAAGAGAGAAAATGAACCTTGAATCTGCAGCTCCTAAATCCTAGTCCAGTTCACTGTTACATTTTCCTGAACACTGCCTCTAGAAATATAAATTAGTAGGAAAAATTACGTTAGATTTAGAGGCATATCACATTACAGACCACCTTAAGAAGGGTTTGTCTTATTTATTGGTCAGTTGGTGTTTTCTTAAAAGCTGATACTTTTAGATACTCAACAAAGGATTAAGTATTATTAGTGAGAGAAGGAGCACTGGTTGTTGACTAGTGTAAAGTTCCAGTTGCAAGAAGATTCTGAGGGAAGTCCAAGAGAAGTTGGCAGGGAAGAACATACTCTAGTCTAGACATTCCATTTACAGTCAACGTCTTCACAATACAGGGAAGGAATACAGGAAGCACAATATGTGAACACTGCAGATATGCCATTGGCAGAATCCTCCATTTTCTGGAAGACACAGAAAGTCCAAAATGGAGAAGGCAATGAAAGATCCTTTATTTTTAAAAGTGGTGTACACTTTCAACATACATTACATATGCCTACCTGTATTCATTTAAAATATTTGTCTTCTATCGTTTTCTCATGAAAAAGAAAAGGATCCTCACAGTACATAACCAAATAACAACCATAGCATGAAAATTACTAAGGAAAACAGAGAAACATTGAACCAACAGTTAAACATTTTAGAAATGAGAATAAGACTCAAAAGTCAGGGTGCCATAAATCTGCCAAAACAGTATGGCCTTTGTCCAGCATCTTAGTACAGTCAACCCTCGACTTACAAACTTAATCCGTTCCGGAAGGAAGTTTGTAAGTCGAAAAGTTCGTAAGTCGAATCAGCATTTCCCATAGGAATGCATTGAAAACCAATTAATCCGTTCCGGCTGTTTTTAGTTCTTAGGTCGAGGGGCGGTTTGTAACTCGAATCATTAGTTCCCATAGGAACTAATGCAAAGCCGGTTAATCCGTTCCTACCACTAGGGGCAGAATTTTTTAAATTTTTTTCCTTTTAACCTAAGATGACTTAGGTTAAAAAAAGAGGTTTTTTTTCCGGTTCGTAACTCGAATCTAAGTTCGCAAGTCGAGTCAATATTTTTCTATCAGAGCGGTTCATAAGTCGAAATGTTCGTAACTAGGGCCGTTCGTAAGTCGAGGGTTGACTGTATTAGGACGGGGACCAGCTTGTTCTTCTGGGACAAAGAATCTTGGTGTTTGGATACCAATGAGAAGTCTTTTTCAGACATGTAATACCATTCTAAAAACTTTGCCAGCCAACTGAATGGAAGTCAGTGTGAAATAGAAATGCAGTCAGTAATATTCTCTGTTGTCCCAATGCTGATTTTTCACTTATGCTTGTTAGAGAAGACTGGTTAAAATAATGTTTCCATGGGAGGAGGAACCAAAGACCTCTAATTTCTGTAAAAGAACTATCTATTTCAAAATGCCATAGTCCCAAATACTCCTGAAGACAAATGCTGAGACTTGCATTTTGACTTCTTACCTTGGACAAGGCTTTGAAGGCTCATATAGAGGCAGCTGATCCTTCAAAAAAGCTGATTGAGATTACCACAGAATCAGAGGCACATGATGAAAGAGAGGTGGCAGAAACTTTTTTTTTCTGTGCTCCTTGGAAAGGATTCTGTTCTTTCAGATTCTGTAGTTGTCACCACTCTCTTGGGGGCACTCATACACCTTCTCTGCCTGTGTGGGCTGCACCCTGAATTATAAACTGCTACAGTAAGTTTAGGTTGCTGTTGAAACTTTTGAAGTTTTATTCCTTAGGTTAGGCAGGTAGGTAGATAGGTAGGTAGGCCAGCAAGCAGGCAGGCAAGCAGGCAAACACTTGTTTTGACAGGAGTATTAACATGACTACACTTCTAGTCACAAACTCTTCACACACAGACAACTGTCATTCTAACTCCTAAATCCTGGCTAACTTTCAAACTCTGACAGCACTGTAGCAGCACTAACTGCTAGAATAGTGTCCTTCACACATCACCTTATATACAAAATGTATACCTCTTTATCCAGGAATCATACAGACCAATCAGCTCTCAGTTCCATTCATGAACATTCTTTCACAATTATCAATTGTCTTAACTGCTACTCCTGGAACACACCTCACATACAACTGTCAATCAGCCCCCATCTCTACCATGCAAGGCAACAAACCTATACAAATATACAAAACAAATATACAAAGCAAAATTACCACAGCATCTTTTTAAAGGCATTTCTCATAATGTGTTGATAGTTTAAAGAATTTTAATTCAACTAACGCTCTTTTTATTTTCTAAAGCACGCTTGTGCATCTTTTTTCAATGTACACATTACTTCTCTGAAACAGTCCATACGGTGCACAAATGTGTGAATTTTCAAGGTGAGATGTGTTGCTTCTCACAGCTAGTTTTGGAAGCTGCAAAAAGCTTAACTTTTTAAGCTTAACTCTAATCCAACAAAATTATTTTCCATTTCTTTTCCTGGTTCATGCTGTCAATCCGGAATGGAACTACAAACTGAAATAGTTATAGAAAAATAGCTTTAAGAAAAATAAAAGGAAGTACATTACAAGGAACTTGTTCATAAGAGAATGCTGTTGTTGAATGAAAGAACGTGGAAGGAGATGAACAGGCTATAAAAGCTCATAATAGAGAACACAAATTTAGTTTCCATGCCTCTCACATACAAAAATTGAAAGGAAATGGTTTCTGTACACATTTGGGAAATAATCAAAATGAATGTGTGAAAAGATTTGGCCTAAAGGCTTCCATGAATATTGGAATACAACCATAATGAACATTTTCTCCCAGTCATCTTTAAGTTTTAAAACCTTGTAAATAAAACAAAATCCCAGCAGCTTGGTCCATGTTTTGGGTTGGCCCTTTCTTTTGAGTGATAAACCACTGAGAAAAATGCCCTAATAGAGAACTACCATGCCACAAAGCCCTTGTGAAAAGTGGGTTATGACCACTGTAGGTATGTTACTGACTTCAGTTTCTCCTGGCAATACCTCTTTGCGTGTGTGTGTGTGTGTGTGTGTGTGTGTGTGTGTGTGTGTGTGTGTATAATTAGAAACAGAGCTTGGGATGTTACTTCAGCTAAAAAACATTCATTCCAATACTCATTAGTCACAGTAGAGATAGGCCATTAGTGTTATAGTTACTGTTTGCCACAGGAACATATTGTACTGTTATGCACTGGTAGCATGTTACCGGTGGCACTCCTGCACTGGTTTTCCATAAGTTTGAAGCCTCCCAATTGCCCTCTCCCTGAATATGACAGAATTTGCTGCACCCTAAAAAAAAATTAGATTCTCCCTCACCCACACTTTCCCCCCTCTTCCCAAAACACCAAACCACATGACACATACATGACTTCTTCAAAAGGCTACACATATTCAGAGAAGCCTCTCTGAACTGCTATGCATAAAGCTACATCCTCAGAGCTATTACAGTTCAAACAACAAAATGTTCTAGAGAGAGAACTCCAGGACACTGTATAATTCGAGTTGGCTGCTAGTGATATTTGTGTATCATATTGGTATCCCCTTTGGTGACATCTCCAATTTAGTCATGTATTGTTTTATTTCTTTTTAAAAAATACCCATTCTGCAAGTATTGATATAATATGTGAAACCCATTACTACTCAGAATATTGTGCATGTGAGCTTCTTCTGCTTTAATTGCAGTAATTTAACCAGGTATGAAAGCAAAGCTTCCTAGTTACATATCTTGCCAGAGCTGACAGCTAGAGCTGTTGTGTCCTGCTTCACATAGGACAGTCATATTAGGAAACGTCAGAGTTAAAGAACTTTATGAGAAGAGAGAAGCAGGATCCTTGAAGTTGTTCATCAGCAGTTAGTACCTAGACAATGACCAATGAATCACCTGGTTATTGTCTTCTCCACAATAGTGAGATGTTTTGTGATTTTATTTAAAGTACAGTAATTATTTTAAAATATGCATCTCTCTGTCTCTGTCTCTCTCTCTCTCTGTGTGTGTGTGTGTGTGTGTGTGTGTGTGTGTGTGTGTGTTTCCCTGCTATATGCATTTATTTATGTATTGACTGATGCAGAATTCTGTGTCCTCTCTGTTGGTAATGTATAGGTGGCCACCTTGCAAGAATTCCTAGTTCTCCAAAAGGAGATTTTCCTCAGGTAACTGTCTTCTCTTATTCATCCTGTGTATAAGTGAGGAGGCTTGCTAAAGTATGGAATCGCCCTTCTCAATATCAGTTTACAGTGTATCACAGAAGTGAGTACACCCCCTCACATTTCATAAATATGTTAGTATATCTTTTCATGTGACAACACTGAAGATAGGACACTTGGCTACAATGGAAAGCAGTGAGTATACAGCTTGTATAACAATGTAAATGTGCTGTCCCCTCAAAATAACGCAACACACAGCCATTAATGTCTAAACTACTGGCAACAAATGTGAGTACACCCCTAAGTGACAATGTCCAAATTGGGCCCAAGTAGCCGTTTTCCCTCCCTGGTGTCATGAGACCCATTAGTGTCACAAGTTTCAAGTGTGAAGGGGGAGCAGGTGTTATTGCTCTCACTCTCTCAGACTGGTCACAGGAAGTTCCACATGGCACCTCATGGTAATGAACTATCTGAGGATCTGAAAAAGCGAATTGTTGCTCTACATAAAGATGGCCTAGGCTATAAGAAGATTGGCTAAACCCTGAAAAAGAGCTGCAGCATGGTGGCCAAGACCATACAGCAGTTTAACAGGACAGGTTCCACTCAGAACAGGCCTCGCCATGGTCAGCCAAAGAAGCTGAGTGCCCATGCTCAGCGTCATATCCAGAGGTTGGCTTTGGGAAATAGACGTATGAGTGCTGCCAGCATTGCTGCAGAGGTTGAAGGAGTGGGGGGTCAGCATATCAATGCTCAGACCATACGCCGCACACTGCATCAAATTGGTCTCCAGGGCTGTCATCCCAGAAGCAAGCCTCTTCTAAAGATGATGCACAAGAAAGCCCACATACTGTTTGCTGCAGACAAGCAGACTAAGGACATGGATTTCTGGAACCATGTCCTGTGGTCCAACGAGATCAAGATAAACTTCTTTGGTTCAGATGGTGTCAAGCATGTGTGGTGGCAACCAGGTGAGGAGTACAAAGACAAGTGTGTCATGCTTACAGTCAAGCATGGTGGTGGGAGTGTCATGGTCTGGGGCTGCATGAGTGCTGCCAGCATTGGGGAGCTTCAGTTCATTGAGGGAACCATGAATGCCAACATGTACTGTGATATACTGAAGCAGAGCATGATCCCCTCCCTTCAGAGACTGGGCCGCAGGGCAGTATTCCAACATGATAACGACCCGAAACACACCTCCAAAACGACCACTGCCTTGCTAAAGAAGCTGAGGGTAAAGGGGATGGACTGGCCAAGCATGTCTCCAGACCTAAACCTTATTGAGCATCTGTGGGGCATCCTGAAATGGAAGGTGGAGGTGCGCAATGTCTCTAACATCCACCAGCACTGTGATCTCGTAATGGAGGAGTGGAAAAGGACTCCAGTGACAACCTGTGAAGCTCTGGTGAACTCTATGCCCAAGAGGGTTAAGGCAGTGCTGGAAAATAATGGTGGCCACACAAAATATTGACACTTTGTGCCCAATTTGGACATTGTCACTTAGGGGTGTACTCACTTTTGTTGCCAGCGGTTTAGACATTAATGGCTGTGTGTTGCGTTCTTTTGAGGGGACAGCACATTTACACTGTTATACAAGCTGTATACTCACTGCTTTACATTGTAGCCAAGTGTCCTATCTTCAGTGTTGTCACATGAAAAGATATACTAACATATTTATGAAATGTGAGGGGGTGTACTCACTTCTGTGATATACTGTATCTCTTATGCCTTTTCTTTCCCTTTCTAAAATTGAGAAGTTTTGGTATCTGGGGCAAGAAGGAAAATAATGGGCAGGGAACAGAAGCAGAGAAGGGTCCAATACATCCGGGAATAGGGTTGCTAGGTCTTAGTGCATAGTCTGACCTCTTAAGGAATTGCTGTGCTTCCGTGGGCTACATGTGGGGAAATGAAGCTTAGAGCAAATGATTCAAGAGCAAGAAAAAGCTTGACTGTATTCTGTATGTTCGTTCAACGCCACCAAATACATACGTACATATTGTACGTATGTACGTACATACGTACGTACATACATATATACATACATACATAGATAGCAGCCATGGGAAAGCTGCTGGGCTCTGGCTAATTTCTTTTTTGGGAAGCCCTCTGTAAATGTTGCTCTTGCACAAAATTCCCTCAGCTTTGCTGGACTTTCTACAGAGAAAAAGCTACAACTATTTGTAAATGTCCAATAGCAGTTAATGGGAACCAAGAAAATCTGGACTTCTGAACTGAGATTTAGATTCTAACCGCATTGAACCAGGCAACCTCTTGAAAGAGGTTACAAACTGAATCTTACATTTGTGGTGCATGTGTAACACTTAGGTTCTATGAGGCTGTTTGCTTACTATTGATGAATCTTACAAAAACAATTTCACAAAATAAGACTCTTCTTATTTGCATTCATATAACAGACAACATGAACTATTATAACAACAAAATGCTATAATTTGTGCACCCAAGTCCTTGGCAGCAGCACCAATACAGAATTTGCTTGTAGAATTTAGAAAATTCAAGTGTCTCTTTGATTTCAAAGTCAGACAAAAATCCAAGCTATCTTCCTCAACTGGGTTGGGTATCCATAACACAGGGGAAACTTGAAAACCCTAAAATAAAATATCAATATAATTGTATGCAATTCATGAATTTGCTATGTAGATTCATCCCTCCAACACAAAAATATAAAAATGATACCTAAACTAAGTTGGAATGGGGCTTAGTAGTCCAACTGGCAACAACAGCTCTAGCTTCTACAGCTCTCCCATTCTTTCTAAGATTCAAACCTCTTATTTGCAGCCCTTCTCATTCTTGGTCCCCCCCCCCTTTCGGCTGAACCCATATTTCACAGGGGTTACACATGCTTACTATCGACCCTCTTAGAGGAAGTTTTAGCAATGTTCATCAAAGAGAACTACTAATATTGATAGTCCAACACTGAAAAACACAATTCTGTATACTCTTGCTACGCTAACAAGAGGGTGTTCCTGGACAGATGGAAAAATTGCAATGGAAAGAATATTGTGAAGACCATAGATCCCTTCAATGGATTCAATGTAAGGGAAGGCAGTCTGCTCTCTGCTTGGAGGCAGCCATCTAGAAAGAGTATTCCTTGGTTCTTGCAACACAAAGGAGGTTTCAGGAGAAATTCCTCTCCTAGTTGGTGTCTGCCAGGCCTTCCTTCTTCGAGCCTGGTGCTTCCCAATCCCAAAACTGGCTCCCATAAAGAAAGAGGGTCTCTCTGCTTTTTCTTATTCACCAGCTTTACCTCTGGTTGAAGATGTGTATCTACAATGCAGTTTGGACACATGCCTCTCCTCAAGAAAGCATGTTCCCTTCTTCTCATTCCCCCTTCCCCTTCTTGTACCTCCTGCTGCTGCTGCTATCAGTGCCTCCTGCTCTTACTTCTTTCCCATAAAGTCTGTGTTGGGGAGTTTGGAGGAAAAGGAGGAAGAAGAAAAAAGTGGAGTAGAGTTCATCTTCCTCACCTTCTTCCAGGTCTGCTGAGAAAATTTAAGGAAGGGCCCCAATCCTGCATCAGCTCCCAAGCCAGCATTGGTGGGGTGAAAACTGGATGTTGACTCATCAAAGATGGCCAGCCCACAGCCATACTGAGGGCAAGACAGATGAGAACTTAGAAACCAGATTGGGCCCTGTTGCCATTTCAGTGTATGCTAAAAACACCTGTTTCTGCTGTTTGTTCAAAATAAGACTCTCATGTAAGAAATCCAGAACTAGAGTATCCTAAATGATGACTGTCCAGCATCTGCTTGTAGTTTTCCAGTGAGGGAGACCCATCTGTCCTTTGGGTAAATGGATCAGTTACTGAATTACTCTTAAATTGGGGGGAAAGAATCTCTTAAAGTGTCCATCTGAAACCTATGCTTTAACAAAAGACCCTTAGGTCTAGTCCTTTTTTTCTATGGCAACAAAGAAAAAACATCTTTGCCCTCATTATTAAACCTACTCATTTATTTTTCATTTGCACTTTCTCAGAACCAGCAATATTATAATTCTCACCTCAGTGAGCAGCCTGCTAACCAGGATTCTTTGCTGGCTGTAGACCACACTCACCTGTCAAATTGTGAGGATGCTCTCTGAGCCTTTGTGACGTCTGTTTATGTTTTTCTTTTTGCTCAAAGGAATTTAAGGAGCTTGGTTTGCACTTATATTTTCCAGGAAGGTGGAGAAATCCCAGCATGAAAACAATACGAGGCATGTTCAATTCCATAGCTCACAGCAGGAGGAAAACAATTGCTTCCTTTCCAGTTCCTGGTGCCTTGCTCTATGAACACACCATAGTCACGGTGCAGTGATGCAAATCAAAAACAGTGGTCCAGCGTGGATTCCTTATGCAAATGTACAGTGGCCAAATGGCAGGCACAATGAAAACAAAATTAGAGTTCTAAGACCCCCCGACTACATTTCTGGAGCATATGGATTTCAAAATATAGATGAAATCTCCAGTAACTAATTTGTAGTATTGCTGGGATATCTGGAAGAAACTTCTTAAGTGTTGATCCTTTGAGAATATGGAAATATCTCTGCACAGCTTCCAATTCCGGGAACGGTTATATTAAACAATATACTGGAAAATATACGTACATGGTGTACCAGTCTTTGCTGATGTGACTCAGAAATATACACAATCTACTTTATATGCTGTCCTTAAGCACCTTATTATTTATTGCTAATGAAGGCCTAGACTATTTTCTTTTCTCATCCTTTTCAGAACAGGCCTTATAGAGAACAAAGACTAAAATGGGTTTATTGAAATATTTGTTTATAAAGATGTTACTAGGATTAACTTTTTCCATCTTGCTATTCAAATAGGATTAAAGGGATTATCCTGGAGAATGGAGGCACAGTGCACATTATAAATACATACATTGACTCTAATTAATATGTTCAGATATGGACATAAGATATGTCCAATTATTCCAGAACAGTCTATAATTACAATATATTTAAATAATAGGAGGGAAATCATGAGTCATTAGTAAGAGGATGACTTGGGATAAAGACAGATTTGTTTGGTAAATATGATATTTTAAATGACAATTGTTCTATTTATAACCCTAGTGGATAATATTAGAGGTTGAATTTTAAACTTATGAACCTGTATTTGTGAGAGTGGAAGTGGTATGAGATAAAGGTTTAAAAGAAAAGATTAATTATATTATGCCAGAGAGTTTTGTTAGGGTGGGGGGTGGGACAAAAGAAGAGAGAATTGTGTGTATTTTAATGAATGTTTTGAAGGACAAAACAACTTTCCAAGTTCAATAGTCAACATGTTTTAAGCAGGCAAACACTGTAGGAAAAGAATGTAGAGAGCAGTTGATTCTTTCTGACACATGACAGCATAAATAGGGTAATTTTTCCCCTATATTTACCTTGTTATGAAAGGCTATTTTTAATGCACAATTTTCAGCTTCGTTATTCTTCTTCTCCCCTTGTCTTTTCTTGCATAGTATGTTGCATAACTGAATGCTATCTGAAAGGGAAACTAGAAACGTGGGGATGTTTTAATGGGAAAAAAAAAGAACACACAGGACTCAAATGAATTCATTGAGCTGAGTCTGGTATTAACTGTGCAAGAACAATCACAAGTGTACAAAAGACTATTCGTTTATTTAATTATGTTGTCCTGGATTGCACATTCTCCATTCTAATTCCTTATGCCATTACAAGGATCTTTCATAGATTTAGGACTGACAATATCAGCTAAAATGATCTTATTTGAGATACTCAGCTGGTAAGTGACAAGCAAGACTTTCAAATATACAGTCTGCACGGAAGAATGAATATCTATTCTAAGCAACTGCAGCCATAATTTCTGGTCTCACTTCTGTTTATGCCAGCAAAAATAATAGGAGCATTTTTATACCATATTGCAGAATGTTGCTCATCACTAGACAACTGTTCATTGATTAATAGATCTCAGTGGCATGCTGAGGGCACAAAAATCAATGTACTTAGATGGCTAACACTGGAGATTATTTTAGTCTGAATTAAGGCTGACTTGACACTGTTAATTAGCCCAGCTTAATTATTTCTCATGTGCTAGGTATATTTGTATGTACACACATGCTTTCTGTATAACTAGGATCCCACAACATGTATCCATTTTATGGAACTAGTTCCATAAGCAAAACTGAGAGAGGGTCAATCCCTCATAACTGCACCCCCACAAACCTGTTCCCTGAGGCTGCTTTCTGAGCAGCACACAAGAGCTGCAGGGTGGAAGGGAAATGAAAGAAGGGCCATTCCATCGGCACTGTTGTACCAGCTTGCTGTTGGATCTGGGTCTATATGTGGGTGATTTTTCTCTCTCCATTGCCATTAAACAAATGCATTCAAAGGAAAACAATGTATACCGTTTTGGTTACATTGATATATGCATTCTGTCTGTTCCCCCCCCCCCCTCTATTCTGTATTTGTTTTGTAATGGTTGAATCACTATTATAAAATAAAATTTACTGTTCACAGCTATGAGGAAGACAGAGGAAATGAGCAAAAGAAAAAGAACTGTGTGCTAAAAATGTTTACACTGATGAAGGAGAACCCTGAATCATTTTTAGAGGTGACAGAGAGTATGACTGGATTAATGATTTTGAGCGAAGTGGTCTTCATTAATTAATTATCAGAATTATGTATTCATGAACTCTATACAGAGCTTTGTATTTCCATTTTGTAATTCAATAATTTTAAAAACACTGTTTAAAAAGCTCCCATCCAACTTTGAACCATATATTAGTTTAAGTAATGGTTTCCACATTAGCCATACAAAGGGCAATTTAATGTATGTGTTTAGTATCATGCTTTAGGCTCAGCTATGTTAGCTTGACTATGTTTAGAAAATTGTGATGTAGTGGATAGCTTTTCCTATACTTGCTCCAGAATGACCTAACTTAGGGGCCCAAAGTCTTCATCCAAGCAATTTAGGCCAGAAGCTGTGAAAAATGTAAGAGGCCACATGACATTACCCAAAGCAATGTGCAGCAATTCAATGAAATGTTTTACAATTGTTAATTAGGGGCATCTAATAAACTAGGGCCCCATACTGTGTAACTGAAGCAGTGTCTGGACTCCTCAAAGATGCTCCTGGTCAGTTAAAAGGCAGATCAAGGAACAGGGATGAAGCCTGTGCTTGATGGGCTTACTCTCCTTCTGAAAGTACAGGTGTGCAGCTTGGGGTTGCCCCTGAATTTATTTCTGAGTCTTGATGCCCAGGTTTTGGCTGTGGCCAGGCATGCCTTTGAACAATTAAAACTAGTGCACCAGCTGCACCCATTCCTGGAGAGGTCTGATCTGGCCACAGTGACATATGCCTTAGTTAGATCCTATCTGGATTACTGTAATGTAAACACAGGCAGCCAGATTGCTCACTGGGGCTGGTCACAGGGACCACATAACACCCCCTGTTAGAGTAGCCCCATTGGCTGCAGATCTGTTTCTGGGCAGAACTGAAAGTGTTGGTTCTAACCTATAAAGCCCTAAACTATTTAGGTCCAAGCTATCTCAAGAACCACATCTCACTTTATGAGCCTGCTACCCAGATTCACAGGTGCATTTGAGAGGACACGGGAGAGGGCCTTCTCTGTTCTTGGTCCCATTCTTTGGAACTCCCTCCCATGGGAGGCCAAGCTGGCCCAGTCGTAACAATGGAGAAGGTCACAGTGCAGGGATAGGGACTCAAATCATGAGACTTGCAGTCAAGTCGGACTTAAGTCGCACAGGTGACTTGACTCAGACTTGACTCTGTGGTTTTTTCCCCCAATGACTCAGACTCAACTCATGATTCGGAACCCACCCACCACTCCCTTTTTTTTGGAGAAAAAAAGCTTGTTTTCAATAGGGTCTCAAGGACTTACCAACATCCCTGACACAGTGCAACCCTCCTGATATTATTGGATTGCAAAGTACATTGCATAACTGAACAAATGTCCAACATGTCCAGCTATGTTGGCTATGTTTGATGGAAGTAACAGTCCAATAGTGTCAAGAGGAGGCACACTTCCCCCACCTCTGCCCTACAGAGAGTTAACTCTGGGGAGTTAGGTCTATCACTCAATGGCAGGGGTCTCCAAACTTTTCACGCAGAGGGCCACATAATATATTTTTGATATGTTCAAGGCCGAAAATAACCGTCCCCCCACTCCCACCCCGCCTGCCTGCATGCACGCACGCACTCCCGTCCACCTGCCCGCCCGGACGCACAACCACATGCACACACGCACTCATGGCCGCACACACTTCTGCCTGCCTGTGTGCACGGATGCATGCACAGGCCAGATAAAAAGGCTAGGCGGGCCACATGTGGCCTGCAGGCCGTACTTTGGAGACCTCTGCTCTAAGGCATTAATTACTAGACTTACCCAAAACTTCTTGAACTATCAAATAAATATGTGGTATTAAGGATACACATTGACTGTAGTATTTAGGGCCATGTTATACACTAGTGTTATGAGACCAGTTAGTATGAGCAAGAACACTGCTTCAGGTTTTTGATAATCAGGTTCCTTTCAGATAAATGATTATGGCATCTGGTGTCAGAAATGAAACTGAGTAGAGAAGAAATAAAGCAAATTAAGGAAAAGGCCAGGTTACAAAATCATGACTACAGCAGTGAAAGCTAATCTTCTCCAGCTCTGGAGAACTCTGTAATAGAGTGCAGATGTTTGTCCTTTTCCAGTGAGATATTTATATAATGTGTTTCTTTACCTTTAATTTTAAACTTAATTTAATTTAAATATCTGTACCCTACAAAATATGAATACATGTTTAACTAAGCTGTATTAATAGACAATAAAATCCAGAGTCAGATCCAAAATTCCTTATATCCAACAGAACCAATTCTCCCTCAAAAACAAGCTTTCTCACTTCCTGTTGCAGCCTATTCAAGGGTCTTGCTGGAAGCCCACAAGCACTAATCTAGTAGTTCCTTAAGAAAGTGTATTTCATAACGGCCAGGCAAAACACTTGTACCCCATGTCAAAGGTGGTATACATTATCTGTTTTAATTACAGGTCCCATAGTTCCCCAGCCATTATGGGCCATCTCTGTCCATAACAGATTTCAGTAGAGGTTTTCCTGAAACATAGAATCATAGAATCATGACGTTGGAAGGTCATAAAATCCAACCCTCTGCTCAATGCAGGAATACAAATCAAAGGATATCTGCCAGGTGGTCAACTAAATTGAAGCACACACCACAATTGAAGCACATTCCACCTTTCAAGGTAATTGGTTCCATTGCCATATCGCTCTTAACAATTAGGAAGTTTTTCCTGATATTAAACCGAAATCTGGCTTCCCATAACTTGAAAAATTGTTGCGTGTCCTGCACTCGGGGATGATCAAGAACAGATCCTGCCCCTCCTCTGTTTGACAGCTTTTCAAGTATTTGAAAAGTGCTATGGTCTCCTCTCAGTCTTCTCTTCTCAAGGCTGTACATGCCAAATTCTTTCAGTCTTTCCTTACTGATCTTGGCTTCCAGTCCCCTGATTATCCTTGTTGCCCTCCTCTGAACTTGTTCCAATTTGTCAGCATCCTTCTTGAAGTATAGTATTCAGAACTGAACACAGTACTCAAGATGAGACCTAACCAGTGCTGAATAGAGGGCAACTGGTTCCTCACGGGATTTGGAGACTATACTGTTAATGAAGCCTAAAACAGCATTTGCCTTTTTTGTAGCCACATCACACTTTGCCCACCCAATCCCGGAATAAAGACGCGAGACAACAGTATTGGATTCAATACAGGCCACACTTTATTGAAAATAAGTTGCATTTGCCAATCAATTGGCCAGATATAAGGGGCCTGCTGTAGTGCGGAAAAGGTGACAGGTAGGGGTAACCAATACCCCTTGAACATCAAATGGGCGAGTCCCTGGCCCCAGGTTCCAGCGGTCTACCAGACAGCAGGAACCCGGCCGGCCGCTAATAAACACCCCCAGACCTCAAGACATCTTTATTTGATGACTGTTGGTCCGGAAGTGGCCCAGCGCATCCTTCCCGCACCTGCCCTGTAATCGCACGATCCGCAGAGCCGGGAGGTCGGATGCGCTGTTGGCTTACCTGAAATTACAATTGGGACACACCGAAAGACATCTGTTTTTCCGCACTACCCGCCAGTGTGACCAAAATTACCACCAAATAGCCAACAACCCTTCTCCAGTGTGGGATAGGCGAAAAATCCCCCCATCCAAGAGCCAATCAGGATGAAAGTCAAAAATTCCTATCCGGCCCCAAAAATTGGCGACCCAAATCACACTAGAAATAGGGAGGGCGGGTGGGTGCCCGAAAAGGAAAGAGGGCGAAATGCGGGGAAGCGCCAACTTAAATATCCACGCTTCCCCGCCCCCTTGCAGTGACGTGATGGGATCTGTCTCGCGCCATCCAGGCTGGTGGGCAAACGTCAGCTACGCCCTATCCAGGTCGGTAAACCGACCGTCAGGCGGCTGGAACCTTGCCCACCCAATCCCGGAATAAAGACGCAAGACAACAGTATTGGATTCAATACGGGCCACACTTTATTGAAAATAAGTTGCATTTGCCAATCAATTGGCCAGATATAAGGGGCCTGCTGTAGTGCGGAAAAGGTGACAGGTAGGGGTAACCAATACCCCTTGAACATCAAATGGGCGAGTCCCCGGCCCCAGGTTCCAGCGGTCTACCAGACAGCAGGAACCCGGCCGGCCGCTAATAAACACCCCCAGACCTCAAGACATCTTTATTTGATGACTGTTGGTCCGGAAGTGGCCCAGCGCATCCTTCCCGCACCTGCCCTGTAATCGCACGATCCGCAGAGCCGGGAGGTTGGATGTGCTGTTGGCTTACCTGAAATTACAATTGGGACACACCGAAAGACACCTGTTTTTCCGCACTACCCGCCACAGCATAGGGACTAGCATAGCTAAGTCCCATGCCCGCCACAGAGCCTTTCAAGCTCAAGAAGCAGGCCCCTTCTGATATCATCAAGAAATATGTCCAAACCTGCATCAGACAGGTGGACACCATCACTGTGTAACAAAGCAACATTGCACAATTGGATCCTGTGGTGACAAATCACTGATCCAAGGCCGCCAAAGCAGACACCTCCACACACTTCACTTCAGCATTGTTCAATTGGATCCTGTGGTGACAAATCACCGATCCAAGGCCGCCAAAGCAGACCTCCAAACAATTTTTGTTAATGCCCTATCGGGCCTTGTTAACATCAACAATATCTCCAAGCCTGCCTCAGACAGGTGGACACCATCACGTCGAAGCAGTTCAGCATTGCTCAATTGGATCCTGTGGTGACAAATCACTGATCCGAGGCCGCCAAAGGAGACCTCCAAACAATTCTCTGTCAGCGCCCCGACGGGCCTTGTTAACATCAACAATACTCCAGGCGCCTCATCAGGCTAAGTGCGGGATGATGGTGGACCACGTGATCAGCCTTCCAGGATACTTGGTCTTCAACCGCTTAAGGTCTCTCAAACTGTCCCGGGTCAGTGCTTCACCCGATCCTCTAGGCAAATCGTTGCTTCCCAAATGAACTACCAAAACATCTGGTGGGGACTGGTCAAATGCCGTCTTCCGTCCAAGCTGGATGCACTGCATGCCATGCATGCCTCTCCAGATAATATATGCATGGGCACTAAGCCCCAAATCGGTCCCACAAGGGGACATGGCAGCATAACGTTCTGCCCAATACACAAAGCCTTGGCCGATGATCATTACGTGTCTTGACCTTCAGTCCCCATCGAACCTGAAACAACATAAACGCCCCTGCCTACACATTAGGTAGGGTTCTGATGTACTTTTGAGGACAAGACGACTACCATCACCCCAATTGCATAATTTGTTCAGTGCTATACCCAAGGGCAGCTGGTGTGGAGGCTGCTCCTATTCTAAAAGAATGTGTCCATAATTTCAAGCCCTGAACGCCTACTTTAACCAATGCCAGGTCTGTGAGTTTCCAAAATTGATATCTAGTCAAGGGCGACTCATCCGCATGTTGAAAAAATTATCCTGTGCCCTGGCCTCTAAGTTCCATGAATGTTCATGCGGCATCCACAGGGCATATGCGCTTGATACTACATTGCCCAATACCAACTGCTTCCCTTTACCTTTCTGATCAGCCTTGGATCGTCCGACGGTAATTTTTAACTGACCATCCTGGCTCATCACATCTCTCTGCTGTAAGGCATATTGAGAGGTGTCTGCTTAACCTGCTGCCACCAGCTCACTAACTCCAAGTGCACCAAAGGAAGCTACTAAGGCGGCTGCATTAAAAAGTGCCACCTCATATTGACCCTTACCTAATCCTCCCCATTGATCGCATATACGCTCCAGAAGTAATGGGGATATAGGTGTCCTGGAATCAGACACCCTACCACTCTCCTTAGACCATCCTTCCAGCATCTCCTTTATCCCATAGTCTCCTGAAAAATCTTGGTGCCCCTTGATCTTTGCGTAGAAAGCCAGCGCTGACAGTTTACCCTGGATGGTGCCTGGCGCTAGCCCCTTTCTGCAAAGGAATATTATAAATTGTTGCAGTAGCTCTACCAGAACCGGCCAAACCTGTTCCAGTTCCACGGTCTTCCTAAACTCCTGGACAATGAATTCCGAATCCCAAGGACCCAGCTACATCTGAATTCAATTGCAAGTCCGCTCTTAAGCTGACTTCAGATCTCCAAAAGGGGACCCCCTTAAACTCCTCAAGGAATTTTTCAAATGAGCAGGTCTTCTCCCATACCTTTATGTCACCCTGTTTCTGTGCAATGAATGCTTGAGACCTCTCATAGCGGAACAGAAGCGCTGCAAAAGGCACGGCCTGGACCCACTACTCTACGTGCGACATTCAAATGCCCCACTATCTCTTGCAGCTCCTTAAGCGTCACTTTTTTCTTGCTTAGCAAGTCACTAACTCTGGCTCGAAGGTCCAACATTTGTTATGGGGCTTCGGCTAGGGGCAGCACCAGTTCGCCTGCCAACGTTAAATGCATTTAGTATGGATCTACAGTTACCCGAGATCCTTTCCAACAAAACAAAAGAAAATGATCAAGTAATGGGCCATGTAATTACTATGCACCCTTTGCCCAATCTTCCTTTCAGTAAAAGAACAAATTTCACACACACACACACACACACACACACACACACAAAAAGGGCTCAAGACACCAAGCAGCTCATCGTACTCTCCCTGAGCCCTTCTTAGGAATTATGCCAAATGGAGAGATGCGTAGGTTCTAAATAGGCAGTGTCGAAAAATATCTAGGACCTGACTCTCTACTTCCTTGTCAATTTTCTTTTGAAATGTGGATAACATACCTACCACCAATCTATGGTTATGTGCGATAGACGCTCTCCGTTCACCCATGGCTGAGATCTTAAATCCGTACTTCGAGCCTTCCAATAATTAAGAGGCGTCGTCCCTATGAGGGCAAGGCCCCAGTCTCTCCACAAAAAACACAAACTTTAATTGCGCTGGGTCCCTTTTCCAGGGTCGCCACTGCCACCGTTGGGTTTCTCGGTTAGATCCAAAGTAGCCATTAATGGACTCAAACTAATGAAATCAATGACCTGGCCTAGTGCAAAGACATGTTAGGCAGCCCCATGTTTATGGACATGTGGGGTGTGTTTGTGGCGAATCCTGTTGTGGAGCTGCTAGCCAAAGGCCATGCAGGTAAAAATGCCCACGTGCCCGATGTAATGGAGGACTCACTTGAAGGCGTCATAACCATACCAACCTCGCAAAGTTGTGGGGTGCTGAAGCCAAACTCCTTGACCTCCTCATGCCCATCTTGATATAGGAATGCTGGCTCAGACACTACAGGTGCAGATGAGCGTTGTTTCTCCAAAGTGTGATCCCTTGGAGTTGCAGACGCCGTGGCTTCATCACGCCTAGCCGTAGTCTCCGAAACCTGGACAGGCTCAAGAGCAATAAATCTATCCATTAATTTCTGTGCTAATGACTTAAAACTGGCCTTCCTGATGCTTTAAGGTTCCCAAGCTGATCTACATGGCAGGGCCTCGCTCAACTGTGGAGACTATCTGCAACTCCTGCCTTAGAACATAGCAAGAACATAGGGCCAACTTTAACAAGGCTGTTTAAGGTGCCCGAATCAGCTGTTCCACTTTACTCAATATTCATTAATTAAATCCTATGGGTAAATGCTGTTCTCTATGTATCTATATGTTCCTTGATAGTTGAGAGTAAATGCTATTATAATTAATTTAATTACAAGGCCACATTTGGTACTGGTGACAACAATGGCAAGAAAAGTCACAAAAAACAAAAACAAAAAAAAACACCAATTACTTATCAGGGTCACAAATCCAGGCCTGAGTGCACAGCCAAGGACCTAAACCACTGAGTTATTCGGCAGGCAGCTGCAGCATGCAATTCTACAACTACCAGGTGCTAAAAAACCGCTAGCAAACAAACAGCTGTTCCTGATATAAACAGCACAAAGCACTTGATATTAACAGAACTTTTATTAACTAACCACTAGTTCGCGCTGCAATGCCTGTCCCAAATTTTATGAATGGCCATAACTCTCTTAGAGCTGATTATGAGTCAATATAAATATTCCTATTCTTAAACTAAGTACCAATTATAATATTCAGTTTTATCCAATATTAAATGTATGTACTCAGATATCGATTATTTATTCTTAGACTAATTACCAATTATAATATTCAAATTTATACTAAATGTAATGTATTTAATCAGATATCACTTAATATTTACTCAAAATTAATTACCAATTTAAATATTCAAATTTATACTATGTGAAATGTATTTAAACAAATATCAATTAATATTTATTCTAAAACTGATTACCAATATAATATTCAACTTTATACTATATGAAATGTATTTAATCAGGTATCAATTAATATTTATTCCTAAACTAATTAACCAACTTTAATATTCAAATCTATACTATATTAACCGTATTTAATTAGTTGCCAATTAATATTTATTCTTAAAGCATTCGAACACAAAATGGCGGAGAGGGAGAAAAGAGCGGGAAGATTCATCCCCCTATATGACGTCCACGCCCAAATGCTACCAATTTAAGTTAAACAGTAAAACTACAAATTATAATAGGAATCACACTAGCACAATACCGCTTGTAAATAAGTGCCCTGGATCTTGTAATATGCTCTATAAATAATATATTGTTGATTACAATTGTAAACTTTGCTAAGGTTATGCCAATAACGTATCAATTTTTTTTTGTATATTGTAATCTATAGAATGATATCAACACCAATAAATTCTATAAACGCTTAATATTAATCCAACAATAAAATGAATTTCCTATTTGCACCTACAATGAATTTACCCATATAACTATAACTAATATTACCCCTCTTATTTATTCTACGATTGATTCTATCCTGCAATGAATGTTAAACAATATGAATGATGTTCTTTTTATCAAAGGTTTCCTTCCTGTTAGGTTATAAGGCAGCCAGCTAGTAGCTCAAAATGGCGGTGAGGGAAAGGGGGGGAAAAATAAAATAAAAAAGGCGCGAAAATCCGTAACTAAAGTGGCGCCCGGTTGCCGGTCTGCAGAGCAGCACCAAATAAATAAATAAATAATGATAATAATAATAATAAAAAATACAAAATTCCAACTCTAAGCAATCCCCAGGTAAATAATAACTCCAACTCAACTCTAAACACGCTTCCTTTGTAGTATTTAAACGACTAAGGCTGAAACGAAGCCCCGCACCGCACCGGGCGTGGTTTTTTTTTTAACCCCCTTACGCCTTATTCCTTTTAAAATAAACTTTTAAAACCTCAAGGCTCCAACTATCTGATATAAACACCTCCTCACCTTCTCTTAATTATATTAGTTTTAAACTATTTAAACAAACAAAACCCCTCACGCTGCAGTGCAGCGGCGCAAAACCCCGCTGCTGCTGCTGCTTAAATCAATAAACTTATTCAGTAAAAATAAACAAACAAACACAAACAAACAAAAACAGCTATTGACGATTGAAAAAACAACAATAACAACTTAATTAAACAGTAATAAAGGAGTTGCTCCCCAGCAGGGACTTGAACCAACAACCTTTGGAACTCCAGCAGGGCGCCCTTCCACACAGAGCTATTCCTGCTGCTAGCCAACCAACAGTAATTTAACTCAGAACAATGACAATATAAGATGTAACCCAAGGAGGGAGAGGACGTTTCTCTCCCGTCTGACGAGAAAGAGCTGACGGAGCGAAAAAGCGAGCAAGGCAGCGCGATCCTCCTTTCGGATGCCCGAAAAGGAAAGAGGGCGAAATGCGGGGAAGTGCCAACTTAAATATCCACGCTTCCCCGCCCCCTTGCAGTGACATGATGGGATCTGTCTCGCGCCATCCAGGCTGGTGGGCAAACGTCAGCTACGCCCTATCCAGGTCGGTAAACCGACCGTCAGGCGGCTGGAACCGTTGGCTCATATTCAGCTTGTGATCTACAACAATTCCAAGATCCTTCTCGCTCATAGTATTGCTGAGCCAGGTATCTCCCATCTTGTAACTGTGTGTTTGGTTTATTTTTCCTAGGTGCAGTGCTTTGCATTTATCCCTGTTGAATTTCATTCCATTTTTTTCAGCCCAGTGCTCAAGCCTGTCTAGATCATTTTGAATATTGTTTCTGTCTTCCAGGGCATTAGCTATTCCACCCAATTTTGTGTCATCTACAAATCTGATTAGCATTCCTTGCACCCTCTGATCCAGGACTGAACCCTGGGGTACCCCACTTGTTACCTCCTCCCAGTTTGAGAAGGAGCCATTAACCATCACCCTCCGAGTACGATTCTGTAGCCAACTGTATATCCACCTGACAGTTGTTCTATCCAGCCCACACCTAGTTAACTTGCTAATCAGAATATCATAGGGCACTTCCTCAAAAGCTTTGCTGAAATCAAGATATACAATGTCTACAGCGTTCCCTCTGTCTATCAGGGAGGTTACCTGGCCAAAAACTGAGATGAGATTAATCTGGCAGGATTTGTTCTTGACAAATCTGTGTTGGCTAATAGTTATTACTGCTTTGTTTTCTAGGTGCTTGCATAGTGACCACTTTATAATCTGTTCTAGAATTTTCCCTGGGATTGATGTCAGGCTGATTGATCAGTAGTTCCCAGGTTCATCCTTTTTGCCTGTTTTGAAGATAGTGACATTAGCCTTCCTCCAACCATCTGGCACCTCACCCATTTCCCATGGTTTCAAGAAAATAATGGACAATGATTCTGAGAGTTCTTCAGCCAGTTTCTTCAATACTCTTGGATGCAGTTCATCCGGCCCTGAAGATTTGAACTCGTTCAAGTTAGTAAGGTATTTCTTGACTATTTATCAATCTCCAGCTGCAATCTCCAGATTGCTTGTTTGCTTGCTTATTCCCTTATCTGAAATCAACAGACTCCTCTATGAACAGAGCAGGGGTGCTGTAGGAGGCTATAAGCAATCAAACCTATTAATTTTATGTAGTCTTACTACATATTGAATCATCATTGCATCAGAGTGCATTTGATCGAATACTAGAGGAGTAAAATGCTACAAAGTCTCCATGAGCAGTGACTATACTATTTCATTTATAATATATAGTGCTAGACTGCTTCTAAATACTGATAATGTAAAAGTCTTTTGTATTAAGAACTAATTGCCTGTGAAATTTCAATAAATGAAATATGGTCTACAACAAATCACATCTCAGGTGGATGGCTTGAATCTGACATCTACATCAAACAGCCTGAATAATTTGGGGGGGTAAATTCTTTTCTTGTATAAAAGGCCTAATATTGCACTTGCCAAGTTTTAACCCAGAGGGAATTTTAGCCCTAAGATATAAATTCAGCAAAATAGGAGGTCTATAATGGAATCACTGACAAGAACTTTCAGTATAGTGTTGCGGAAGGCAATGCTGCAATAAAATGGAATGACCTGTGAGATAAAATGTGTAATCTTTTGAGTGAGATGTGGGCTAATAACTCAGAAGCAGAGAATGGGGATGATTCAGGTCCTTCCTTGTAGCAGCCTATTATATGCCCTTTATGAAATTCACTGCCACTTTCAGCTGCCTGCTTTGCTTCAAGCTGAAGCTCACTTTTCTGTATTGTCCAGCTGGAGGAGATTTCCCCCCCCCCATAAAATGAATTAATTAATGGTGAATCATATTTTAGCAACAGCTGCTTACCCAAATGTAAAGGTACTGGTGCAGAAAACACAGAGATAGTACAATCCTATTTTACAAACTGGATATATAAAATATATATAGTTGAGAGAGACAGAACTAGAAAGTGGATTCATGACGTTCCTCAAAGTAAAGGTTAAACTCTATAGCAGTGGTTCCCAGCTTGTGATTCCCTGGTGTTCTTGGACTGGAGTTCCCAGAAGCCTTCACCACCAGTTGTGCTGGCTTCGGTTTCTGGGAGTTGCAGTCCAAGAATATCTGGGTTACCCAAGATTGGAAACCACCGTTCTATAGTCATGCTGTGGTATCAATCTATGTGGTGTCTAGCTTTGTCAGAAGTTAAGGTATGGCTCTACAAAGGTCAACACATTGGCCAGGCAGGTTTGAATTGTGAGTTTCTGTCTACAGCCATACACCAAATGAGAAAAGGTATGATGTCATTCTTTTTATGACTTTTAAAATATTGATGTGACATTTGGGGAACTGAGCAGTCGGGATCAGGAACTGTGGGGGAAGGGTGAACACTAGCCCCCTCTTGTTCTTTTCATTTGAATGCCTCTTTTCAAACCCTGTAATGAAAGATATAAGGCTTCAAGGGAATGAAAAGTGTAAATGGGGCTTTGGGTATCTGTCAGAAGTACTGGGTGTGATGGCAGCGTCATTTTTCCCAAGCAGTTCAGACTTAGCTATCTTTAGTTATTGTTTCTACTAAATTAAGTAGGGTTTTTCACAACCAAATACATTTTAGTCAATAATTTTGAAATAAAAATATAAAATTCTGCAAAAGTGAGACTTCAAATTTCATTTATTTCAGGTGTAGCTGTCTCATGTCTGCCTGTCATTTATTTAAGGAACGACTGGCAGATGTCGGTCTTCACACAAGGTACAAACATGGAATGATAACCAGCTGAATTTTTAAAAAGAAAAAGAAAAATAGTTTGAGAAGAGGAGAATGGAAAGTGAGAAAGTTAGAGGTGAGCAGGGCAGCTTAACTCTTGCTCTATCTGCTAGTTGTCTGCTTCAGATCAATCTTTTAATAATCTTTTTCTCACAGGACCCATTCCACAGGAAGCTTTTCTCCTCTGACCATAACTCCATATTCATTTATTTAGGATAACATCCTGTACTTCTTCATTAGGAATAGTATTCATCTAGTCTTCCTTAGCTTGCAGGAAACATCTCTCAAGTAAATCAGTTTATTTTCTCAAGACAAGGGTGGGTGATACCTTCATTAGACATTTATTACTGACAGATTAATTCTTGTCTTCAAATTGTGTACAAGGGCCACTTTGTTTTTTCTTCTTTTTGGGGGTCATTTTCTGAGGTTCCAGGATGTCATCACTTCCTTCTCCCTAATGACCATTGTACTATCCATATCTACTCTGGTGGATTTCAAGGCATGCAGGGGATTGTTCTGATTGTACTTGGTGAGGAAATAGAAACACAGTGGTGCCTCGCAAGACGAAATTAATCCGTTCCACGGTTAATGCCGTCTAGCGAAAATTTCGTCTTGTGAAGCACGTTTTCCCATAGGAATGCACTGAAATTTAATTAATGCGTTCCTATGGGGAAAAAAAAGTCAGAAACCAAAAAAAAAGTCACCAAAAAGTCACTTACCAGGTAGAGTAGACTGAGTCCAGCTCCTCACAGTGCGTTTGTAGCCCCAGAACAGCAGGAAAAAGAGTGCCAAACAGCGGAGATTCAGCAACCAGCAGGGAGCCGGCAGCCATTTTGTGGTCGTCTCCGCTCCTGGCCCCCCTCTCCCCGCCTCTCAGCTGATCGGCGCTGGGTCTGAGAGGCTTTTTCCCTGCTAGGCAAGCCTCAGGAAGCCTGTTAGACCCAGCACGGATCAGCTACCCCCGCCTCTCAGCTGATCAGCGCTGGGTCTAACAGGCTTCCTGAGGCTTGCCTAGCAGGGGAAAAGCCTCAGACCCAGCGCTGATCAGCTGAGAGGCGGGGAGAGGGGGCCAGGAGCGGAGACAAAATGGCTGCCGGCTCCCTGCTGGTTGCTGAATCTCTGCTGTTTGGCACTCTTTTTCCGGCTGTTCTGGGGCTACAAACGCACTGTGAGGAGCTGGACTCAGTCTACTCTACCTGGTAAGTGACTTTTTACTGACTTTTTTGGGGGTTTCTGACTTTCTTTCCCCCATAGGAACGCATTAATTAAATTTCAATGCATTCCTATGGGAAACGCGCCTCGCAAGACGAAAAATATCGCAAGACGGCCCGTCTTGCGAGGCACCAAAAATCTCTCAAGACCCTTTCGTCTTGTGAGTTTTTTGTCCTGCGAGGCATTCGTCTTGCGAGGCACCACTGCACTTCATCTCCCTCCTCATACTGCTGACAAATGGATTGGCCAGTATACTGTTGCGTAGCTCTGCCAGCTGAATGTTGCTAATTAAACTGTTATTGCTTCCATTTCAGGTTGCTCCCATCTTGCATCCAATGAGGTGAAGCTGTGTGAGATGGTTGTGTGTAATTCAAATTCAAAGCAGGAATGCATTAATTAGTGGCAATCTGCTGCTGCCAGAAAGGGCACTCCCACTGCACCAGCAGAACTATGCCTCAGAATCTTGGCCATGTCAGTAGCTGGCAATAAGGTTGGCAGGTCAACAACATCCCATTCTTTGGGATGGGCTTTTCTGTTGTCATCTAGATAAACCATTCAGCAGTAATTGCAAGATGATGGGTATTTGACTGATATACTGTACAACACAGGGGATGTATGATAAATTTAAAGGCTAATGTGTGAATTCCAGCAATATCATCATAAGCAGCAGCTGCTGCTTTAAAGTATTAAAAAGGATGGGAAAAAATTAGGGTTCTTCTGAACATGCCTAAATAGTATGTTCTAAAGCTACAAGAATAGACCCCAAAATCTATGTTGCCATGTAAACAGCATCCTGTTCCCTGAGATTTCAAGTCCAAACCCTGACACCCAGAAGACTGACCTCAGAACTGAACCTGAGATCTGTCAACCCTAGGTTAGAGACATCAACATCAGTTGACAACACAAGTATTCAGCTGTAATTAAAAATACCATAATGAAGTGTTCAGGTTAGGAACATGATAAAACAACCACATGAAAACAATGGGACATAGAACACAAAACAAGATGAATAGATATAAGCAGCAGACGGCTCAAATGAATAAACATCAGTAGTAAATCCTGCAGGCTAAAGAAGTTTTCATGTGCTGATAGGAAGCCATCAGAGAAGACTTTCAAGAGGAAAATACTTACTGAAGTCCCCTAAAAATTCACACATAAGATGTTAGCAAGACATAAGGAAACACCTCTTCCCAAATGTCTTTTAAAATGGGTAGGTTCGTGTTAGAGACAACAGATCTGCAGATAACCTGCTCTAAGCTGTTAGGAATAAAGCCTCCATTTCAAGCCCTTCTTCAGTATTCTTGGTGAATGGGTATATATGAGCTATACAGACATAGATTTCCTTATGATAATTAGCCCATGTGGCATGCTTCCTAAAAGAAATGAACAAAGACAGCAGGAAAAGGCAATGTGCATCCCACTAGTCAAGCATATGTCAAATCTCTAGCTTTATTCCAACAAAATAGCTTCAAAATGGAAAAGGGCCATATATATCAAACTATCAAATCTAAAATGTGCAAGGCCATTTTCTTAGCCCTTATCTTCAGGGTAAATACTTACATTTTGAAATCAACTCTGGTTTTGTTGCCCGCAAAATAAATAAGGTAACCTGTTGCTCCAAAATAATATATTTTCATCCTCTATAGCCATGAAAGTAATTTTAAAAAACACTGCATGATCATAATTTAGGATCCTCTTTTATGAGATGTGTTTTACTTCTCTCATTGCCTTTCCTTGTCTATCCCTTCAAGTTAAAAGTACAACATGCAGCCTATCTGTTCTTTACCATTCACTCCTGAGGAACATTGACCACAGAAGTCCACGAGCATTCATCATGAGCTTTGGGCATCTTTCCTTGACTATGGCCTGAGGCGCTGCTTGGGGCTAAAAACATTTGCAGCAGAGGGCAAGTGCAGTGGGGGAAAGGGTGTTTTTTAAACAAAATAAAAATGTGCTGGAAAACCCAGCAGAAGAATATGATTTCTTCTGCTTCGAGCGCAAAAAGAAAACAAAATCACCAAACCTATATTTTGCTTCTGTGTCTCCTTGCTTGTCCTCTTAGGACTGGCAGTCAGCTTTTGCGGCCCACCAATATGCTAATGACCACAACTCTGTAGTGACCTATTTAGCCGCACACTTTTCCTTCCAAAGCTCCCCGTAACATGTCAAATTGAATCCAAGCTGAGAAGTGCAAGCCTTGTCTACCTCAACACACTTAGCACAAAGGTAGTGGGGGGAGGATAAGGGGAGGGGGGGGAAATAAGCAAGAGGAAGAAAAGCTAGGTCAAGTTCACTTGTTAATTCAGGGCTTTTGTGACATAAAAACATGTTTGCCACAGTGTAGTGTCGTAAGGGCTAATATGATTTCTCATGTTAAGGGATTCACACAGTAAGCGGAAGGAACTGTCTCATGCTGCTTTTTTTATATACCCGCCCAAGAGATGTTCTAGCAGATTTCACTAAACTATTCATTATTTCTACTCCATTCCATGCAAATTAAAAAAAAAAAAAACAAGCCACTGAGCACTCTCGTCAAATAGGTCCCATTGAAATGAATGGGGTTTGAGCAGAAGCAACATTGGGTGTCCTACGCTTTTAGAATTTAAAAGCATTTAACTCAACTCTTTACCATTTTTCCCATGTAGATTTCCTTGAAATAGGAACAGGATTTCCTTTTCTGTTGAATGTAGCTTCTACACAGCTGGTAATTTTCACAGACTAATCTGGAAGTTGAGTCATGGCAACTGGACTTCTTTCTTGTTAGGTTGAAACGTTTTGCTACTCATCCAAGCAGCTTCTTCAGTCTGAGGAGAGTTGGTGGGATATCCCTGATATATCCTCCACGTTGGTTTCACTTTCCCCTGGTCTGAATAGGCTCCTTAGAAGGATAAAAGACTAGGGGTGAGGGATAATCCCACTTCTGCAGTCCTTCTCCACCCATTGTCATGGGTTGTTGACGGTTGTTAACAGTGATATTTCTTGTGTGTGTCCCTAATCCTTCTGGGGAAGGATGAAAGGGCAGCATGATAAACAGGAGACAAATTGTATTCCTCAGTCCTCAGATATACTTCACACATTAACAGTCCCACACAAGAAAGGAAATGCACCATCAAAAATCCAAAACTACCGGGGACCTAGGTTTGCATAAAATTGGTTGTGCTAATATACAAATATAAATGCAAAATTAGAAATAATTACTAGAATTTAAATGGAAATGTAGTCCATCTTCCCATAATGGGAAGTATTGTGGCTTGGTGAGTTTTTTGTCTACTCAGTCTACTGTCCAGGATCAGAATCCAACAAGGTATATCAGCAGATGGAACTGAAGAATCAGGAAGGAAGGCACCTCTCCTCTTCATTGTAGCCTCCCCTACATGGTTCCCAAAAGCCATCTCCAGAGAGTTGGGAAACCCTCCAGAGTTTTATTTTGGGTGGCACTAATGGCTGCAAGAGATAATGGAAAGGAATGATGTAAAAATGCCAGTATAATGTTTGGTTTACACGACTGATGGGCAACTTCACAACTCCTGATCTCCCTTCTAGTGGTTCTTCTGTCTTTAAATTCAGCCTGGCCTAGACAGTTCCCCCCCCCCCCAAAAGAGGACAGTTTCAAATAGGAGGCTATCCTCTCCAAAGACCCACTCTATTACACGATGAAATATTGGATGAGGCAAGGCTCTCCATGCAGAAGCTAAGTTTTTGCCATTCGTTCTCCTGTAGTAATAAAAGCAGGTTTTGTGAACCACACATGTCAATGTGTAAGCCTCCACATGAAAACCAGAACCTCCATAGGGATGCTCTTTCAAAGTGAGCTTTGCAAGTGTACTCAGAAGAAATTTTCATAGTAAGGTAATCAAGTTAATATAGTCATCCAAAATAACTCAGAGAGATTAATTCAAACAGACATCCTAGGCATTTTTACAATACTTGCTCCTTCATTTGTTTGTAGGATTTCTACATTACCTTTCCATTAATAAAATCTCCTGAGGCATATCAACAGAATTACTGAATGGTACATAGAATAATAACAGAAATACTAACATTAAGATAAAATAGTACCACAAAATAGAACTACGTATTAGTCTGTGGGTCCTGTCGTTAAGAACCAAAATGCAGAAAAACCATTTATGAAATCCACCATCTCCACTCTCTGTTTCCACATAAAGCAGGTTCTCCCATAGAGGTCTTTAGAAGTCATGAATTGAACTTGCACAAAAGAAAAGCAGAGTGGCCACTCCAGGACCCTACAGGTGCGAGCAACTCCAAAATAAAGATCAGTCAAAAGTTTTGGAGAACAGCATGGTCATGATTAGTCACTTATGTGATCTGCTGTTCACAATATCTGTGCCATTCACAGAGTCTGGAAGTTGAGTCATGGCAGCTGGACTTTTTTCTTATTAGGTTGAAATATTTCGCTACTTCAGTCTGACTGAAGAAGCTACTTGGATGAGTAGCGAAATGTTTCAGCCTAATAAGAAAGAAGTCCAGTTGCCATGACCCAGCTTCCAGATAACCTCACCTGGATGACTGAGAATCTTCACAGATATATTCATAGAGTCAATTTCCCTTTCAACTAATGTTAAAAGGAAAATACAACTGGGTGTTAGTACCTCAATCCAAAATTCCTGGATGACATCACTTAAATATTTCATATAAAACTTAAATTGCTTTACAGGGGTGAGTAGAGATTGCAAGTGTAAAATAGGTCTCTGTGGAACTTGCTAGCACAAGAAGTAGCGATTACAGCCACTTGGATTGGACAAGTTCGGGGAGGATGGGACTGTCTGTGGCTACTAACCTTGATGGATATGTATTCCCTCCAGCATGAGGTACAGTATGACTGTATATCATTTGCTATGAAGCACAACCAGGAGGATATTAATGTACTATGTGCTTCTTGTTGGCTTCTGACTTTGTGAACTGAATGTTGGACTCTACAGGCTTTTGGCCTGTGTTGGATAGATCTTAGGTACTATCTGTGGTGAAAGCCAGTTTAATGCAGGGTTAAATGATTAGATCAAGACTCAGGAGTCCTGGGTTCAAATCTCCAGTCAGTCATGTAAACTCTGGGGAGGGTGCTGATGGTAAACCATGCTCTGAACATCATACATACCTTGAGAACACTACTGTATTAGGATCACTAGAAGTCAAAAGGGACTTGGTGGCACATCACACCAACAGCAGTGGAACCTCAAGTGAGGCTAAGATACGTGCATAGCAAAGTAAGAAGTTGCCTCCTAGTGAGTCAAACTATTGGGCCATCTACCCCAGTGTTTTAAACTCAGATTAGGATTGTCTCTCCATGATTTGGGAAGGGACCATTCGCAAACAAAGCATGTATGATACCAGTGTGCTACGTCCCGTCCCCAATGCTGTACCTCATAGTCCCTAGTGATTTCCCATAGAATGTTCCCATCAAGCCCAACCCTTCCTGGCATCCAAAATCAGATGAGATCAAAAGGCATGATGAACAGATCGTTGGCCAAAATCATGTTGCATAGTTAGCTGCCAGAAGGGAAATGGTGTAATTCACGGTAGCAAATTTCTGTACACAAATCAGTCTCTGTTTGGTTTCCTCCTTCTGCAGCAGTCAGGTGGTTAGTGCCCATCTGGGGACCCAAGGGGGGGGGGAGAGACTCTTTAATTACAGGCAATTTGCTTTCTGTCAGTGTAAGTACACAACATGATTATGGACACTGTTCAATTCAACTCCATAATATTAAGGAGAGATATGGGGATGGAGGGCAGCTGACATCACAAATACAATCAGGTATCCTGCCAGGCTTCTAAACTGAATCCTTTTACTAATCTAGCTTATCCAACATCAGTCATGCACGCACACACACACATAGAGACTATCAATGTCTGGGAAAGGAACCTATTGTTTGCAAAATAAAGCTCTGCAGACATGGCTTTGTAGAACAAGTGAGAACTGCAGTGTTTATTTTCTGAAGAATTAAAAATGTCAGGATGCAGCTCACTGAGCAGCAAAGAATGTGCTGCAGGAACCTGCTACTGTCTCTATGGTGAGAACAGTATTCTATCATTCCATGCAAAACTATTTGATCTAGTCAGACTAAAGTTCATCTACAAGGTACATTGAGCTATATGGTTGGCAGACTACCAATATCTTTAGGGAAATGCAGTGTGGCTAGATTGCCAAGTTCCTGTTCCGTAGATATTGGTCACAATGCTAAGCCTGAGGATATGATTTCACACACTACTGGTATGTTACTCAATGCTCCTGCTAAGGATGTGCTCCAACAAGTTTTCTTTTTGGATGAACAAATTTTTACAAGTGAGATCCCACATGTCACAAATGCCCTCAAGTAGAAAGGCCTGCTTGGTTTAAAAGCCTGCTTTAAAAATACTAGAATGTGCTTTCATATTATGGTAGCATAACCTCATAACAGGCCACTGGTGTTCAATTTCCTTTGGTCAAGAAGGTTCATTTCCACATCACTGCCGTGGAACTCTGGCTTTCTGCATTATACTGCACACGGTTAGATTGCAAAAGATGCTAGTAAGGCTAACAATTGTGCAAAGCCAACAAAAACCCTACTCAGTTGTTTCAAAGTCTGTGCAGCTAGTCTGCTGCCCTGTACCATCATTTCCTTCAACCTCTTCCATGCAGAGGGCTTCAAGTCCAAAGGGGAGAGGTTCCTGTTTCTGGAAAGAGACTTCTCTGACTCTATGTGAAGATAACAGAGGCTATCCCAGTCAGACTCCTCACTCTTCATGCACAGAAGGATGACAGAACCAAAAACAGAGGTGGCAGAGCTAACACATTCCTTGTGCATGCTGCATTTTGCTATTTGCATTACCGCTCAAAGCCTGGATGGAGAGAACTTCTCTCCAGTAAAAATAACATGCAGAACATCATTTTTCTGCCAGAGATTCTGGAACTGGTGGTCTTCATCCCATTTCCTGTGGGTCCAACTGATGGGTTGAAGCAGCTCATGGATAAGGATAGGGGGGGCATCTCACTCCAGTTATGAACTGGTCTCACTGCTAGGGCCTGAAGAGTATCCACTAGGTTTTTGCAGTAGCACACACATTTTGACACAAAGCTTCCCTTGAAGGAGCAGTAGGAAGTGACGTTGTATAGAAGCAGACTTTGTCTATACTGATTGGCACTAGCCCAGGTGATTTATGACCACCACCCCATTCCCATATATCTCCCTGTTGTCACCGCCTGATTAGTTCCTAAGCTACCTCTGGGTACCAGGGCTCCAAAATTTCAGAAAGAAATCTTACAGAAGCCTTGTGGTGCAGTGCTTAAACTGCAGTGCTGCAGTGAAGACTCTGCTCACAACCTGAGTTCAATTTCAGGTAGCCAGCTCGAGGCTGACTCAGCTTTCCATCCTTCCGAGATCGGTAAATTGAATACTCGGCTTGCTGCTGGCAGGGGCCATGTGTAGCCTGCATAATTAAATTGTAAACTACCTCCTAGAGGATCTCAAACTCAATTTACCTGGGGGCCGCTGGAGGCAGAGTCTGGGTGAGGCTGGGCCGCATCAGATTTTCCGCCAAGCGGAGCAAGAGCCCGAGGAAGCCGCCCAGGAGTTTCCTTAGCCCGGCTGGGGCTCCGAGGAGGAGGAGGGGCGCGCGAGCCCTCGTCGCCGGCCATGACCCCCTCCGGCTCCTTCTTCACCAGCAGCAGCAGGACGAAGAAGCGGAGAAGGGAGGGAGTGCCGGCGACCGCCTAGCCAGGGGGAGGAGGGCACGACATATTTTTTTTTAAAAAAAAACCCTCACAGAATTCGCCTTGCCAAAGGAGAAAAGCCCCCACCGGTACCCGCGAAATTAAACAGAACGGGGCGGGGGGCCCCACAGGTGCGTGCGCGCATGCACACAAACACACATGCACACGGAGGTCCAGCAACCTTCCTCTGAGGGCCCCCCTCAAAAAAAGGTGCACTCAGCAGCAGCAGCTACCCCCACCATGACAGAGGAGCAAACTTTGTGAGGCGAGCCCAGGCAGCCTCCAGAGCCGAGGCGGCTGAAGCAGGACGAGGAGGAGGAGGAGGAGGAGGAGGAAGCACCGCTGGGTGCTGAGGCGGCCGCTGGCCGGGCTGGTGCTGGGGGTGCCGAGAAAGAGAGCCAGAGAGCCGCTTCCCTGGAAGAGGCGGCGGCAGCAGCTGCTGTTGGCGGCTTGGAGGCGCTCTTCGAGGACGGGCCGGGAGCGAGCTCCGCTCTCAGGCATCGTGCGGTGGCGGCTCGGGCGCTCGGGGAAAAGGGCCGGCAGCGCGCCTCGCTCGCCGGCTCTCCCCCAAGACAGCGCCTCTTGCACCCTCCATCCGGAACTGCAGCCTGCCAGCCGGCAGACAGGTGGGCTGGCTGGCAGGCTGCAGTTCCGGATGGAGGGTGCAAGAGGTGCTGTCTTGGGGGAGAGCCAGCGAGCGAGGCGAGGCTTTTTTTGACTCTTGACAGCAGAGGATGCGTGGGCGCTTCAGGGGGGGCAGGCAAGGCGGGGGCCACAAACTTATCGTCCGGCGGGCCGCAAATGGCCCGTGGGCCGCATGTTTGAGACCCCTGTCCTAGAGAGTGCTTTAAGCTCTTTGGGTTGGTATATAAGCAGCACACTTTGCTTTGCTTTTCCCAGAGCAGCCTAGAGATACCAGAAAAAGAACCTGTAGCCGTTAGCCTGCAAAGTTTGTACTCTACCTCTCAGCTACAAGACTTCACTGGGAATTACAGAAAGAGCTTTTTCCCTTATGGCTGTCTGATTACCAAGTACTTCCATCAGCAAGTAACCTACCTGCATCCACTTCATCCATTTGAATCTTTTAAACTTGTTTCTCTACATCTTAGAATGTGAAGAAATTTGGGGATTGGTGGTAAAATTTTTAACAATGTACTGAGAAGATATTCTTTTTCATCTGCACTGGCAAATTCAATAGGTTTAGCTATCCACATTCTACCTGGTTGCTATACAGACATTAAAGACAAAGTGTCCCTCAAAAACAGAGGTGGTAACCCTTTTTTTTACCACCAATATGATTAAATACCCAGGGAGTCAAAGGCTGACTTGGGCATGATTAGATGACTCTGCCAGTTTCAGGTTCACCTACATAGGATTTTTCTTTCCATCCCAAATATGAAGAGATTTTAGGAAGTTCTGATTTTTTTTAAAAATGAACTGAACTGAAATTCTCAGACATCCTTAATTTAAAGTCTCTGGAAACTACCTCTCCATCAATTTAAAAAAAAGAGAGAGAGAATGGGTTGTCAAAGATTTTTGTGATCTCAATATCAGGCTGGCTGGATTCATTAGGCTTTATTATTTATACAGACTTATGGTAGAAACTTTCCTTCAGTTTCAGACACAAAATGAAGAATAGATTTCGCTCATCTAACCCTCATGGTACAACTCCCCCTGCACTGTTTCTCTGCAGAAACAATCAGCAATATTACTTTCATAGCTAATTGATTCCCTTCTTGGGAAACCCGACCCAAAATTGTTGATGTAGTGAGTCTTTTCCGCTGCTGACTACTATGATCCTAACCATATGTCCGCTGTTCTGTAGTTAAAGGCAAACGCCCAGATGATGACAAAATGATAAATGTAAGTGAAAAACAATACAATGCTCAGATGAAAAGGTTGTGGTTACTAGGCTGATTACAATGGTAGAACATCAGTTATACGCTAGTAATTTTCAAGAGTCTATACTTTTTCAATATAAATATTTCACACTGTAAGTAGATTGCTGGCTTACCAGGCTACATGTGTAATTTTACTTTGTAATTTGGTTAACAAGTACTTGAAATGGAAACTGTTTTTATTAGGATCTACTAAATGCCTACAAACTTTTTTCTTCCATTTCTTTCTCTGAATGTGCTGAAAAGATTGCATTTCTTCCCATTTGCTTTTCCAGCCTCTCAGCTAAAAAAAACTATCAGTAAGAAACACAGGGTTTCCAGTAAACTGACTACAAAAGGAAGAAAGATAAATTAATTAAGAACCTAACATGATTCATCATTTCCATAATTACCCTAAGTTTTAATTATAATGGTCTAAAGTATGATCACATTCATTTTTCAATCCCCTTTTTAAAAAGGTCCATTTTGTGATATATATTGCATTCAGAGGAAGAAGAGAAAGCTCTGTATAAAAGGCCACTAAGTTAATGCATTGGATCTTTTCCACTGTGGAAATTATGCTTCCCCCCTGTGATAAATCAGTGACTCAATTAACAGGAGATCCTATGAACATGAGTAGCTGCAGACATAGTCTTTTCACTTATGTTGGTAAAATTATGGGAGAAAGAAGCATTTATTATGTGTTTCAGTGCTTCATTTCTTGAAATATATTACTTCCATTAAGTATAAAAGTCTTCCTGATAAGTGTTGAGGTGATTCTGAGTCCTGGCTGAAAGCATGGATGGAGGAGCAGTATCAGCGTGGCATGTGTCAATCAAATGGGCAACATTTATCCTCTAGATACCCTTCAGGTATAAGTATTGAAAACAATCTGAAATAATTATTATACTGGAACTGGGTGCTTTTCAAAAAAAATTTAAACACGTATTTTAGAGTAATGAGACAGAAGAAGAAGCACATATTATGATCTATTTATAAATTGCAATGGTGGCATTTTAAACTGATGTCTGGATGGATTTTTTTTTTAAAGGAAAAAACTTGCATTAGAGATAGGAGATCTCCTGTTTCTTGAACACACTGCAAATTCCAGTCCTTGACCCTCGCCAAACAGGGCCAACCTCCTGACAACATCAATATGGTATCTGTACTTCTTGGTGTCACTTCCCTCCAAAAAGCAGCATTAAACTTTTTTTTTGTCTCAGTACGTTAGAAAACTTGGAGAAAAACTAATACCTAGTGGCAACGTATAATAGATCTTTTAGTATACTTTTTATCCCAGTTGTTTTTGCCTTTGGGAAAAAAACCCTGTATTTTGCAAGTGGCTGAAACTTGGGGTCACTGTTTACAACCCTTCAGGTGACCGTGTCATTAAATGCCTCCTTTGTAGTTCCAGTTCTTGGTGAATTCCACAACAAAGTATGACTCTACAGTACAAAAATGCCCCTTCTGCCTGAATTAGGTTTAAAAAAGAATTCACATAAAGATTTTAAAAGTGAGAATCCAAGGATTCACAGGTGACTTAGGGTGCGCACTTCCAAGATGGTGTGACCAATGTGGAAAGGGATGTCAGAGAAAGAATTTCAGCGAATAGCTCAGCTTTGAAAACTGGACAGAACATTGCGCATTTAGGGAGGGCGGGACATTTGTTTTTCTGGGATATTCAGTGTGGTGTAGTAAATATAGTGACACATTGGGACTCAGGAGGCCTGGGTTCAAATCCCTACTCAGCCGTAGAATACTCACTGGAGGTGTGGTAAATCTACTCCTTAAATATCTCTTAATTTGAACGCCCTATTATGGTTGCTATAAAGTGGTTCCAACTTGATGGCACAGAACATAACAACAACAACAACAACATTTATTTTGCCATTCCTCAGCTGAGTTTCAGATCTACTGGATGGGGAAGTAAGGCAGTATCCTTCCTCTATATGGATATATGTGTGACTGCTACCTTGCAAGCCTCTCTGTGTGTGTTTGTGTGTGTGTTTCTGGCTGTGTCCCTCAGAGCTGGCTATGGCCACCAGTGGCTGCTGTGCCTTCTGCCCTACCACCCACAGGGGGCACCAGCCACCACTCTAGTCAGTCCTGACTCTTTCCTCTTTGTTTAAGGAGTGAAGACTCCTTCAAAATTTACCAGAAACTGAGTAAATTGCCTTAGACAGAATGTTGAGTCCTGATGATATTTGGAAACATAAACTATATATATATATTGTAGCTCCTTTCACATTCATATAGATTCCTATATACACAAATATATCAATACTGATTTATTCTTAGTTCTATCATATAAACAAAAAGCCGTGAATGAAAATTGAAATCAGGGTCATATGATCTATGAACAGCAACAGGTTCTGAGTTGCAAACAGGATAATTTACTGGGACTAAAATTGGCAGTGGGTATAATATGCTTGGCACATTTTTAAATATCTTTGGCATATTCTGCTTCAAAGTTGTTAAAAGGATATGCTGTAATTGAGATGCTTTTACTGACAATGTTGAAGAACATTGCCAGAAGTTGTACTGCATGTATACACAAAGAACACTGCTATGGAATGGCTTGTAGACGATTGGATTTGACAAAACGTCTTTGGTGGTATTTAAAGGGGAAACTGAACTGTGTGCAGAACATTCGGAGACTCCAAGAACTGGATGAAATACAGAAGGAAAAGCCACTGCTCAAGAGGACCTATGAGTAAAATGCAGGGATGGGGACTTGAGTTGTGGGACTCGCTGTCAAGCCGCACTTAAGTCGCACCAGGGACTCAACCCTGACTTGACTTGGGGTATTTTTTCAATGACTTGGACTTGACCCATGACTCTTAACCCACCAACCCCCTCCCTTTTTTCTGGGGGAAAAAGCTTGTTATTAATAGGGACTCAGATTTAGGGCTCGGGACTCAGGACTTGGTTCCAAAAATTCAGACTCAAACCTGGGCCTTGGTATCAAAGACTCAGACTTGGCCTTGGGATTCAGACCCAAAGACTTGCCAGCATCCCTGGTAAAATGATGAATGTTAGTTTGCCCAACCCAGGAGCATTTTCAGCAGCTGATAGTTGCTCAGACAAAACTCTTTCTGTGCTACATGAGAATCTTTAGCCAGATTTGCTATGGATTGAATTTGACAGCTTCCATTTAAGCGCTCCGTGAAAAGCTTTCCAACTCTAAGATACATTACATTATATAACCATTGTTGTTGTTATGTGCCATCAAGTCACCTCTGACTTATGATGACCCTATAAATGACCAATCTCCAAAATGTCCTGTCCTCAGCTGCCCTGCTCAGCTCTTGAAAAGCCTGTGGGTTCCTTTAGGAGTCAGTCCATTTCATATTTGGTCTTCCTCTTTTCCTGCTGCCTTCCAGCTTTCCAAGCATTATTGTCTTTTCCAGAGAATCCTGCCTTCTCATGATGTGCCAAGAGTAGGACACCCTCAATTTCAACATTTTTGCCTCTAGAGATAGTTCATGCTTGCTTTGCTCTAGGACTTTTTGGCAGTCCACAGTATCTACAAAGCTCTCCTCCAGGACCACATTTGAAATCAATCATTTTTTTCCCTCTCAGCTTTCTTTACTGTCTAGCTTTCACACCCATACCTGATCATTGGAAATACAAAAATATGGATGATCGGTATCTCCCACCAAACCATCCTGAAGACACCAATCTTGTCTCATTTTAGAAGCCGAGCAGGGTGAAGTCTGGTCAGTACCTGGAGAGAAGACAGCTAAGGATTACAAAAAAAAAACAAAAACCTCCAGGCAGCATCTTAGCTTTACAAGCTCAATGGTTTAAGGGTGCTTAAAGTATGTACTGGATTTTGGCCAATATGTTTACAAGAACAACACTTTGTCTTGTCTTTGGCTTTTTCATATGATTATCTTGGCTGGATGACAAAGGAAGAGAAGCTCTGTCTGTCATTGGCATGTCTTGCAAATCAGTCAACTGAAGTCTATCAGTGGTTGTTTAACTTGCCTGCTGCTGCCTGTAGCAGAATTTAGCAAAAGCTAAATGACAAGCTTAACCTTGGCTCAGGAATTTCTCATTTACAAAACTTGAACAATGATGACTTCATGGAAGTCCCAAATAACAAAGAACTTGAACAAACTTGCATGTGATCTTTTAGAAAGTAATTACGTATCAGCCATAGTAACATCTGTACACTCTCTTTTTTAAAAGAATATCTCAATTAAGAAAATAGATTTAAGAATTTACTTATAGAAAATGTAGGGCTCAGATCAATTAGAAACTTGCAAAATTTCTAAAAAATTCTGAATTGACTGTATATTGAAAGAAAGGGTGATATTGATATAATTCAAATCACTGAAATGATTGGAAATAGAGAATATAAAACAAAGAGACAGCACAGAGCCACTACTACTCCAAAAGAGCCTTGATTCTGTTGGTTCCAGCTTAGTTCTATTTTCAAAACAGATTAGGAACTGCCATACCCTGAAAATGACCAAGGCACTTCTTCTTAGCTGACATACAGGGATATTTTCTGCAGCCATGTCCAGATCATGGAAGTTTATTACCACTGTCTCCATCCTCCGAGAAAATGCTATTTAAACATGTTGTTGTGAATTCCAAGTGGATTTTCTCTTTAGCTCTTATTTCTCTGATAATTAAAGTTAAAATGAGGCAAAGTGTGTCAATCATAATGTTTTTCCCCCATACTTTTTGGAAGATAATAACTCATTTTTTCAGTTTATTTTTAAATTAACACAACCAAATTTATGAGGAAATAATATCATGTGAAATCTTTGTTAGATTTCAAATATTAGTTGTACTAATGTTGGCAACATCTATGCACTCCATTTTATAAAACTGGATAGAGTGATTTTTTTAAACCATTGCTGTAGTGGTGGTGGTGATGTGAAACAATGACTGGTTGAATTTAATTCACAGATCAAAGAAGGGGGAAATTAACCAACATAGTAAATTGATTATTTCATGGGTGACATAACCAAGCCATGCTTTATCTTAATAAAGAGCAACATCCCTCTAGTCCTTAACTGAATTCCAGCCAATGCAATAATACTCAGTTGTTAATGACTTTGATGTTGATGTGGAAAAGTGAATGACTGCATAATCAGTGAAATGGGACCGCCTCACAGTTGGAAATGTTTAAGCCAAATAATTTTGGACTGTGAAAAGAGCCTTGAGTGGTGGAAATATTGGCTGAATCCCAGCATTTCTGCCTTAACTAAACAGGACTTGAAAAACTTTATCATACTTTTCTGCTCCAGGCTGGCCTATAATTCTGACAACCCCAGAGAGCTGCAAATTAAAATATGTCTCTATATGGGCTCACTGTGGAAAAAAAGGAGCCATGGCTTATGGCACCAATAATGCATACACTTCTATCAGTGTTTAACTGAAGGAGCATTTAGTTAAATCCATCTTCAGCAGGAGGAACAGAGGAAAGGAAACAGAAGTCAAGGCAGAAAAAGAATGAGGCCATTGGCTTATATTACGTATTTGCTTGCTGCTAAATTTGCTTCAAGAGCCTAAAATACCACATTAGTCCATCACAACAGGCACCACCTCCTTGTACTTTCCAAATGTTAAAAAGCACTAAAATTAGAAATGTTACTTAAGCCATTCAACAATAATTGTCCCTCTGAGTGAAAAATTGGTATGGAAAGGAAGAAACTATGAGCAACAAACACAATGTATTCCTTGCCTGTATTACTGTTTTTAGTTTAGACGGGTTCATTATAGGCTTTTCTCTCCGCCCATTTCATACTTTCCATAATCCCATTTAGCAGGCACAGTACCTGTCATTTCCCTTTCTCTACCAAGTTGTTGTGGTTTCTGCATGAGTAAAGCAGAAGCAATGCATCAGGCACAACTTTTCCTGCACTGCTAGAACAGCCTATATTCTTTTTTGATATTCTTACAGTACAATCCTCTGCTCAGAAGACGGTGGTAAATTAGTAAGTGGTTAGTGGATTAAAGTCCTATAAACTTGCATTGTTCAGGCTAAATCCAATTGCTTGTCCAAAATAGCATTGACTCACTGAATCACTAGGATTTATGTTACTGTTGACTTAAGAAGTCCCATTCATTCAATGTGCCTACTTTAGTTAGGACCAACAATTGCTGTTAGCCATAAAGCTTTTAAAATGGCAGGCAGTCTCATCACTGAATTTTCTTAATGACACGTCTCCCTGCTGGCAAATGCCACTTCCATGCTTCACCATCTTATTTGGGAGTTTTGCTTTCTGTTTTTAAAACCCCTTACACCAGAAATGGACGACAGAGGATGAGATGAGATGGTTGGACAGTGTCATCGAAGCTACCAACATGAATTTGATCCAACTTCAGGAGGCAGTGGAAGACAGGAGGGCCTGGCGTGCTCTGGTCCATGGGGTCACGAAGAGTCGGACACGACTTAACGACTAAACAAAACACACCAGAAATAGGCAACTTCCAGTTTTCCACCCAGGATCCATGGAGAGATCATAATCACACACACACCACCAAATATGTAACAAGTACAAACAATAAAAGCCAAATATTGTTGGAAGTCCACTTCCAGTTTTATTTTTGTAGGCTTAGGTTTTTTGAGAGGCAAGGCCTGCCTTTTATTATCAGTTTTTATGGAGGGCATCTGGGGACCTTGGGGGCTGCTTGCAACCCCACAGATGCACTCTGAGAAAACGGGTGAAGTCGTCGTCTTCCTTCCTGCTCCATCAAAAAGGGCATTCTGAGAATGACTTTGTTCAAGAGATGTTACCACCAGGGGATAGAGGTGCTGAGTCTGTCACATAGTCATTTTTTAATTGATCCCCCAATAAGATATTTCAACCACCAGATCTAAAGGAAGCAACTCACTTATATTATGTCTCCCCTTTGTTGATGAGGTGCTTGCTCAGAGCTCTTTCACACAGCGCACAACGTTGCAAAGAAGGTTGTATGAGTCCTGTGCCTTGCTCTTTTACTTGCATCTCCTCTAATGTGAGAAAAAGACATTCAGTTATGTCCATTGGTTGTTGTCATAGTCCACTAAACTGCTTCCAACTTCAAGTGGCCCAACGAATTTATTTATTTATTTATTTATTTATTTACCACCCCATTAGTGTCGAAGCACTATTCTGGGCCATTTACTATTCTGGATAACATTCGCAAGGTCTTATTAACATATTTCCTTTGGTCTGGCAAATTAAAGGCCATGGCTTCCTTTATTAACTATATCCATCTCAGGTTAGATGTTCTTTTTTCTTTCTGCTGCCCTTACTTTTTCCTAGGTTTTTTACCATGTCATTTGTGCCAAGCCAGTTCCACTTGTGCTACTTCTGCATATCCCAGGGGAGCAGGTATTGTGATTACCTATTCACAAAATGATACTGGAAAAGAGGGAGACAAAAGTCTCTCACACGTTTTCTTCAACGTCTTCCGGTAATGAGTCAAAGGTTCCCCACAGTGTGCTAAAAAGAGTGGTGGAGGGCAGACAGTTTCTGAGCCCACCAATGTTTCCCCTGGAAGATGTTCTTAAACTATCTGAATAGCTATACTATTGTTTTTCCAAATATTGGAAATTGTTTTTCCAAATATCCCTTACTTTTCGCTTTTTTTCCTTCTAGAAACAAAAATTAGATTAATTGTATATTCCCTATTCAAGATATACAATAGCATGAGATGAATGACTGCTGAATCAATCTTTCTTCGGAGAAGATCTTGTAGTTCTATTTTGTGTTTTTGTGGTTAGGATGTTCCAACCTTATCAACACAGCAAGAATTTAGTGACTGCGCAGATGTTTTGAAGGAAAAATCAAACTCTTTATGAGCAGACTATTGTACCTACCTCAACTTTCTGTTTACATCTTCGGAAAGCATGTTGCATATTTTTCATAAGCCTTGTTTCACTTAATTTGGTTCACTTAATCTGTGAGTGTATTTCTCCAGGTTTGTCAGAAACCCTTCTCCATTTTGGTTTTTTTACAGACATTGGCGACTATGTTGCCTGAGTTTCCTTTTTCAGGTTTCCTGTCAATCAAACCTTTAATAAACTTCATGAAACATCACAAATCAGATTCATTCATTTCTATTTTTCTCTTTCTGCTCAGCATTTGCTTCCCCCCCCCCCTCCTTTTAAGCATGCATGGCTGGGGGATTGGAAGATGAGCAACCAAGTGCAACAGCAGCCTTCAGTTTTCCAACCTTCCCAGAAACACAGCTGCAGGTAGGGTTGGAGGAATGCCAGCTACTCCCCAGTTTAAATCCCACATAGCCCCCAGGCTCAAGGAAGATGATATTCCTGATTGTGATCATTAAAAAGAGAGAGAGAGAGAGAGAGAGAAAAGAAAAAGCTAAGGATTGTTAAACTGCTCATCCAGGCCTGCAGCTGGGGTTGACTCAGAGTGCAGAGTTAGAAAAAGGCTCATGTGGCAAGATTAGAAACTCATTTGTGTAGTTTATGTGGCCTTGCCAGGAGCCTCCCTTCTTCTTCTTCTTCCTCCCCCCACCCCAAGCCACCTTCATTTTATTAACTTTAAAAGCACTCCTTTCCTGCTGGGGATCTGGCTGGGTTGCTGGGAGGCAGCGTGCTCTCTCTCAACGCCATTCGGCAACACTTGGAAACGTTCTTCAGCTGGTACGGCTGTGTGAGATCATTTCTGAAATGTTAAAATGGTCTCCTTCTCTCCCTCTGTCTCTTTTCTCCCCCATCTTTTCACTTCACTTCTTCTCCCAGAGTGCAATCTCAAGCCAACTGCTTTTAAACTTTTCAAATACGTTCAATAAACTTGGGCTTACATGAATATATGCCATGAAAGCAGGAAAAGAAAAGGCCTTCTTGTCATCAAAACCGTAATAATTATGTGTCAGAGGTAATTACCACTCTGTAAGTAATACTTCTAATGCAAAGTGATGGAGAAGGCAGGACGGAAAAGTAAAACCAAAATGGTCAGCCGCATGAAATCTGATATCAAATAAACTCCCCACCTTAAATTTCGTCTGATAAAATTTTTCTGCCCTTTGAAAAGAAAAGGATGTTGTAACTGAAAACATTTCTTAAACCAGTTTTTGTAAAGATATGTTCAAGTGCAATCCTCTTGAAATTTATACCATCAAAAATGGGAAGGCTAAGAGGAAGAAATAGGGAGGAAAAACATGTGTATTAGTCTATTTGAATTTTTCCCCATCCTTACACTTAAAGAAATATTTTCAAGGCAGATTACACGTTGGGAAACTGGTTGCCAACAGTGTGAACAGAATTTTGAATAAGATAGGCTGTTAGTCCACTTGAGGATATCTCTTCTTAGGTATTAACATTCATATCAACAACATAACAATAATATTCTGTTATATGTGTAAAACAAATCAAAAAGATTAAAGGTGGCATGTTTTCCTCTCTATTCTCGGGAGTTGGTGAGTGCTCCAACACTGGAGGCATTCAAGAAAAACTTAGATAATCACCTGGCAGATATGCTTTGATTGTATTCCTGCATTGAGCAGGGGGTTGGACTTGATGGCCTTGTAGGCCCCTTCCAACTTCACTTTTCTATGATTCTACTGATCTCATGGATATGTGTATGAGATAGGCATAATATTGCCTGCCTCCATAGTTGCCTTTTGACCTTTTTTCCCAGATGGCATTGCAGAATTTTTCAGAGAGGTAGCTTTATCGATCTACTGCAGCAGACAGAATAAAAAAAAAATCTTCTGACACTCAAGACTAAAAAGTGTTATTCACCATAAACTTTCACAGACTGTAGTGAGCTATTTGAATATGAAATGGCTTGAGGGTTCCATACACCCCTAGTTTTGACCTTCTGTCAAGGAGAAGCTCTCAGAGAGGAAAAGATGTCCTCCATGACCTGTCTCTTCTCCCTGTGATGAAACAGGGTTACATGCTCACTTTGCTTGTTGAGGAGAATTCCAAGTAGGTTGAATTCTCTGGTTCCTAGTCTGAATAAGTAGAATTTTCCTTTCTTCCACAGCATAGCATAGCTTTCTAACTACGTCTAGTATCCTAGTTCCCCAAAGCCTGGCATTCTTGCTACTACAGTGGTGGAAAGTATAACTAAGAGGCATCAGTGGTTAAACGTCCCGTGTAATTTTACTGGCTCTTTACAGAAAGCATCGTTTTGTCACATGCTGCAGGTTCCAATACCTTCCCTCTATAATTGTGCCTCATTCACTATGTCTGTAGCAGCTGTTCTCTGGGTGGAAATAATCACAATACAGATGAGTATTCTTCCTTTCCATTTTCCTGTAAGTGGTGATTAGTGGATATGGCATTTATTTGGAGACACAAAATCCACATAATCTGGATTTTGTCTTTCAAGTGAAGCAAAAGATATCCTAACACATGCAAAAGTTGCATTTCATGAGACTATGAACAGAGGTAGTCATGAAGAAATGAAGTGGCCATAGCAACCATTAATACATTGATATAACAACATAGATTTTGAATATTTTTCTTAAATACAAGCAGTGCTACTATTTCAGTTTGCGTTGTTTGATCTCTGAGCTTTCCTAGGAAATCTTACGTCCACTTCTTGTTCTTTTATTCTGAGCACATAAACAGAGTGTTGCCTTGAGAATGAAATTTTCGATGAATTTTACTCCTGACAAAACGTAGAAGCTACGTGCTATGGGAGGAATTCCTTGCCTATATTATACATGTGGAAAATGAACACTGCCTGTAGGCAGCTTGTGACCATAGCACAGGGCACACCCCACTTGCAAAACAGCATGACAAAGTACCTCTGTTTAACATGGATCCAGGCTGCTTATGGTAGGAAACCAGTGCAGGCTCAGTTTGGGATGTTTTGCTGGTGGTAAGCTTTGCTGATATGCATACAAAATGGAAGTGAGTGTCAAGAAGCATCACAGATCACACACCATGAATTTGACTGAAAACAGATTGTCAACAATGAAATGGAAAATGTGTGTGTGTGTGTCTTCTGCACCATCTTTGGTGAGTTGTGCCATCACATAATTCACCCACAGTGATTCTCAGGTAACAATTTTTTATTCATGGATATTGTTAGTTAGAAAAATATCAAAACAGGATATTTTGGTTCTGCTTTACGAAAATGGTGATTACAACGATCAATTATAAAGATCTCTAAAAATGTTTTCCTAGTTCCAAGGAAGGCTCATTGTTTAAATGACTCCTGAGATCACGCTATTAATAAATCTGCATTTGTTTTCCTGATTTGTGGGGATGGGGGAACCTTTCCTGTTTAGCTTAAATTTATGTCTACGTAAAATAATGTGTTGCCAACAACTGTGAGATCCAGTTTTATTTTATCTCGTTATCAGTAGTTTCCTGTCCCCTTCTGGATAACTTTTGTTTTTTTAAATATTGTGTCATGATGAAAAATGAGTTCAAAAATGTGTGCATACCACAACCTCACTCTGATTATATATTTTTGTTTTGCACCTTTTTTCCTCTTCAGTAGGTGTACCAGGGGTGGTGCTATATAGCTGAAAAAGTTTCTGTAAATTAAGAATGCCCAAGCAAACACCATGGGGAAAACCCAAAAGATAAAAAGATAAAGTGTCTGTTTAGATACTAGTAAAACTTCAGGGAAAATATCAGAATTGTTATGATTTCAGTGCCTTAGTAATTTGTTTCAAAAAGAAACAGATGGGGAGGATCCTCAAAATGAATGGATGAATGCAAATGAATTAATTCCTTATTTATTGTTTAAAATATTTATATCCTTCTTTAGAACCTCAGCTTTCAAGATAGTTTACAAGGTAATTAAAACAAATGGTGTAACTATTAAAACTAGAGCAGAGAAAGAATCCAATTTGCAAACTGCAACAGCAAAAAAAATCACAGTTCCAATGAACAACTAAAGTTAAAAGGTGCTCAACTGGTATCACTGCATCTAAGGTGGAAAGGCAGAGTATGTGTATTGAACAATCAATGGATGAATTAATGACTAGAAATGACTTCTGCCTGACGTATAATGTCTAATGGTGAGGATGTTCTGTGTTCTGAACTACCTGAAGTTTCTGAACATCCATACAGAAGGCATTTCGTAGCAATTCAGCCTCAAGACCACTGATAATTATGGCTGGATCCTGTCTTTTCCAAGAAGTGGTGGAAGTGATGTAACACTTACATTGGTTAAATGCTCAATGGCATAACTGAATATCTAATATGAAAGGTTTTACTTAAGGACACCCACTTTTTTTTGCTCACAGATTATCATAACTGTACTGACCAGTGGTCATTATAACTGGACTTGGTGATTTCTGGGGCTGCATTTCCAGTATTCAGTGAACTGAAAAAACCACACATTTCACGCAGTAGTAATAGACAGTATTAGAACTTACATTAGGTGCCATTAATTTTTAAGTCCCTTGGTGTAGATAACATTTATTCTTATTATTTATTAATATTTATTACATATCACATTGTGCTCATGTGGAAAAACGTGAGTAAACCAAACATGCATCACTCTTTCTCATTCTTATGCCATTCATTTCTCACTTATTGATGTACTCTTCTTTCTCTTCTCTTTACTCTCTTACCTAAGGCCAGGTGTTCATTGTGGCTGTTCTAGGATGCAGCAGCACTGAATGGCGATCTAATGCTGCATCCAAGCCAAGGGCTATTCTTGTCCTCCAAACCTTTCTTCTTCTTGCACTTCTTTGAATGGTCAGCTGAAACAATCTGCAATTTTCATTGCTTGTTACATTACCAAAGTAACCTAATTCTTTGCGATTTATGTGTTTTGAGATTTCATGGTCTTTATGGATTCTTCTTGGTAGTGCCTCATTGGTCCCAATTTTCATTCAAGAAATCCTTAACACATCCACATTGAAGTTGTTTCTTTCTCCTTTTTTTGGTGGTAGCCTATGTTAACATCGTGATTCCATAATGTAGAACTGAGAAAACCTATTTCAAAACCAATTTTATATTTTTGTCACGTATTACATCTTGATCTTAAAGAACTGCTCTGGGCCGTCTATGATGTTTATGGCATGGCTATTCAGTCAATCCAATTTGAAGATACTCACATTTCTCAAAGTTGTCCACCAATTAATACTGCATCACCAGTGTTCCTTACATACTGATAATACTGTATCTCCACTGAACATGAAATTGGTACTTGCATCAGCAAGTGCTTCTTTAAATGTCAGCATTTCTCAAATACTGATTGAAAAGTAATGGCAAAGGTATACATCTTTATTGTACTCCTCTTTGAATCTCTATGTCCTGTCATCTGAGCTTCACTGTTCACTGCAATTATTGCTAGTATAAGTTGCCAATTATATACCCATTATTATATAAATAGCTCTTGAATCAAGACCTTTGTTTACCAACAGCTCTATCTAGCCGCCACTTAGAATTTTGTCAAAGGTGTTCTCATAATCAGTAAAGTAAGCAAACATATCTACATTCATGTCAAGGCATCTCTGTCCAGGTCTGTTCAGGCAGAAGAGTGCTCCCTGGTTCCAAATCCTCTTTAAGGTTGTGTATCTTCTGTCCATCCTTCATGCTTCATGCAAATTCTGCCACCCAGAATAGTTAAGGAAATCTAAGCAAATGGACAACCAGCTTCTCCCTCTATGGTCAGTACAAACTTTAGCACCAATAAAAGTGGATCTCAGACAAATTTCTGGCATAATTCCTATTCTATAGATTTGATTGAAAAGATTAATTAGAACATCTAAATCATTTTCTTCTGCAGAAGCAGAATTGGATCCAGGACTTTTACCTTTTTGTTCCTTAGTTATATTGCAGTTTTCAGTATTTTGGGTTCAGTGTTCATTTGACATCACATATTAGAGAACTATTCCTGCCATTACTAGTAGGCATCATGTTTCAAGTGTGCCTGTTGTCTCCTTGATCTTTTTATGCATATTTAAGGGGCTGTGTATCTTCTTCAGGTTTTCTATTTCTATGTATTGCTCAGACCACCATATTTCTTTGGCTTCCATAATTGTGTTTGGATGTCCCTGTGCAATTCTTCGTATTTGATGAAATCTATTTTTTCTCTCTTCTGTTGGCTCTAACATTACTTTTCATCCATTTTTTCCTGAATGCTCTGGAATACTCTGGAATGGTATATAGCATCGCACCTTGTACAGAATGAATCCTGTGGGGCTTAGCATAGTAGGTCTGTCTGTTTGTTATCAAAGTAGTCTGTTCTCTGAAATTGCTGTCTATAGCTTAATGCAGATGTGAATGCATAATCCACACCAAAGCCCCAGGTATAGTACTAGAGGAGCAAAACCTGTTCGTGTCTGCATCCCTGTCAATAAAGCCTATATAGCTTTTTGTGCCAACTTTTCCCCATGTAAAGTATTTAGAGACAGTGATGTAAAAAGAAAAAAATAAGAAAAAATAAACAAATATTGATAAAGATGCAGAACCCTGAAGAACTACATTCTTCCATGTGTACATTTGATTCTTCCTGACTATACTGCAATAATGATATTAAAAAAGTTGATGGAAAGAGGCCTTTTCAGTGACCTTGTGTTCCTCCCTTAGAGGAAGAGGTCTGACAGGTAGATATATGGTGAGTTTGTTATTGTAAATTCCAGATCTTGTGATTATCTCTGACTCAACTTCTGGGTCTTTATCTGGAATTCCTGTGAAAGGTCAACCAGTATATTACCGCTTCTCTTCACCTTGCACTGACCCCAGCTTTAAAAGTACACTTTAGACAAGTACAGGAGGGCTTCTTCCCTGAACAGAACAGTGGAGGTGAATGAATGATGTATGCAGACTCAAAAGTCATTTGCCAATGACCTGGGAAATATGCAACCCAGACTGTGACTTCTCTGGTCCTATATTAAGCGTCCTGTTAGAGGAGCACACACAGAGAATATTCAGTAATCAACATGCTTTCTTTCTATCATTTAATAAATCCTGACAATAAATGCTTTAAAAATCTCATTAAAAATACATGTACCATATTCTTAAAAACAATTAGAACAGATCTGCAGAACTAAAAGTATCCTCAAAACCTGGAGATAGGAAAAGTCACTTTTCTTTTCTTTTTGGGATTTGTGGTCCAGAAAAGTAATTTTTCTGTATCAAAGTCATAGATCAAACAATACATCCAAAGTTTGAATAATCTACTTTATAGACAGTATGGTGTAGCAGATAAAGTTTTAGACTAGAACCAGGAGATCTGGGTTCGAATCCCTGCTCAGTAATATTCACTGGGAAGGTCACAATGGTAAATCACTTCTTGAAAATTTCACTTACTTTGAAAATTGTATTGGGATCATCATAGGTCTCAACTGACCTGGCATAAATAATAACAATTTAAAAACAAGCCCTTTTGAACAGTCTTGCAGATACATGTGGTTTAGCTTACTTAAATCTAAATCTGCCACATGTTAGCTCTGTTTAATATGTGTAGCCTGCATAATTAAATTGTAAACCACACAGAGAATGCTTTAAGCTCTATGGGGAGTATAAGCAGCATGCTTTGCTTTGCTTTGCTTTAAATACACTACTTTGCCCATACTGATGAACTCCCTTTCCATACTTCCAGTATCCTGACAAGTTCATGATGGGACTTGCATTCTGTACAGACAGAGAATGGAATGTTTTATTCAGACTTTGGCAGTACAGTGTTTTCCTTTCAAAGGAAGGAAGGAAGGGAGGGAGGGAGGAAGAAGGAAGGAAGGAAGAGGAAGGTAGGAAGGAAGGAAGGAAGGAAGCATTGTATCATTTTATGTTGTTCAAATGTTTACAGAAGATAGACTGTTCGATGACCTGGGGAGTTCAACTATACTGGAAAGAGTCTTCAATACATAATTCTAAATTACTACTGTTTCCTGCTGACACCGTATTTCACTGAAGAAATTAAAGAGCTATAATGTCATGAGTTGACATAAGTGTGAAAATGAAAAAGAAAAATTAGCGTATGAAACAAGTTGGTTGACATTTAATGTGAAACCTATCATATGAGAGGTTAGAGACTGTTAAGATTATTGCTGATAATGGACAACTAGAAAACAAAAAGACTAGCTTTTGAAATCAAGTTTTTTTAATTATCAGATAATAGAAGAGTAAACCTCTTCTTTGGAAATTCAGTCCTGAAACCCTTTTCCATCTTATCAAAAGGTTCTGAATTTTACTATTCTCCACTGAGATTTTCAGTGTGGGAGAAGTGCAAGGCTTATCAGGGGTTCCATTCATACGTAAGTACCCATTTCTTCCTAAGATGCATTGTATATTATAAGGCAGTTCCCCCAATGTTTGGTATAATTGATTGGGGTTCAAGCTTCTTAAAAAATCTCATTGAAGAAATATATTTACATAAAGGGTAACCTTCTATTTAAGATTAAATTCCCAAATTGTTCACAAAATGAGTGGCAGCTGTTCCCTTTTTTTGAATATACTATTGGTTTTGGATTCTGCATTTAATAGGATCAGTTTTCATTGGCAAATGGAAAACTATTTGCTTTATGACTTTCATATAAAAGTGTGAAGATGATGAGATTAAGTCTGGACTAAGCATTTTAAAAACGTCTTTTTTGACCATTTGTTCAAAAAAAAAAAAGTCAGAAGAGTCTTTTGGGACAAAAGAGTGTTCCCTCCCAGTCCAGAAAGAGGAATGGAAGGTATATTGCCTTTGAAAACCATACTATTTTGAGGTTTACAATGCATCGGGGGGAGGGGTTTGAATCTGCACACAAAACCATAGATAGCATACTTACGTACATTAGAAAAATACATACAAACATGCATAGATTTTGGGAAATGTATGCAAAAATATATACATATTTCTTTGCAGACTAAAAAAAGTAGCTAGGAAACCTAGTATAGAAATGGGAACGGAACAGTGGGGGCATATTGAGAAGTTCAGTAAGAATGAGACTGAACAGGTTTCACATTCCTAACATTGATTATATCAATATTTTTAAATGTTATTTTTTCTGGATGTGCACATATATTAGTAAAAAGCAAACTTCATAAACATTTATTAATGCTCCCATAGAAATTCCTCTTTTTTCCTGTATTATCAATACATGAGTGCATGCGTTGTCAGTAAAATCATGCATCAAGAATCTTTATGCAATTCTACACATAACCAATACATGCTGCTGGCTTTTTTGCAGGTTTTATTAGTGTGCATTCTACAGGTAATGCCTGGGGGAAAAATACAAATGAACACCAAAGATATGGTGGTGCTCTGTGCATATCTCAGGTAATTTAAAAAAAATTATGCACACAAGACAACAGAGGATTTTTCACATGGACAATTTACTTCACAAATAAGGTCAGTAATCTGGATCGGCAAAATCTGGGAAGAGATTCAAAAGTGGAGAATTATGGAACAATTCCTAATTTTGAGCAGATTCATGACTCACCATTCCACAGTATGCTGTCTTGTGGTTACTCCCGCACTGCTCCTTGTCACGGTCAAAGAAAACACTTTAGCATGAGTTGTGCTGTTTTGTTTTCCATGACAGCCCCAGTATCACCCCAGGGGTTAGTAGTGCAGCTGTGGGAAATAATTATTCCACTGTTTCTGCTCACATTTGCTCCCATTTCGAACTGTGTTGGTCTTGACACTGCTGGATATTCTATCCTGAGGACTGGAAAAGGGGAAAAAATCTTGTTGGCCCAACTGGTCTTCCCAGGTGTGTTTGATGCCATCAACCATGACATCGTACTGGACCACCTGGCAAGCACAGGCCATAATGCCAGTCCTTCTTGGAAAGCAGCCTTTGGAAAATTGTGCTGATGATCTGTAGTCAAGACCACAGCCTTAGCCAAAGTGTCCATAATGATTTCATCTTGTCCCCATGCTTTTTAAAATGTCTACATCATACCCCTGGGGAGATGGTTTCCCTGGAAATTTAAAGTTCAGTGTAACGAATGTGTTGGCAACATGCAGCTGTGTTTCTCACATTTGTTTTATTCCAGGCAGCCCATGGTGATTCCTAATCAGTGGCTGAAATCCCATCTGCCACAAGGATTTTTTGGAAATAAAACATTTCTGATCACCTTCACCCAAAGGTCCCAAGGCTCCTATGAAATCCCTTTTCTCTTTGGGATGCATTTGGAAGCTGTGGGATGGGAGGGAGTTTTTAATTACTGAAAGTTACCATTGCCAGTAAATACACTCCTGTGGTGGCAATTTTCAGCAATTAAAGATGTCTGCCCCACCTGGGACAGCTTCCTGAGGATTGCGTGGAAGTTTTGGGACCTTTCTGGTGAGAGGAATCTGAATTATTTTTTTCCTTAAAAATTGCCATGGCTAATGACATCATCAACCTTATATGGTGTAAACAGAATTTCAGCCAGCATCTGAAGGCAATTGGCTAACAACTGTAAGTTTGATCCTGATGAGGCTGAAGTCCTCTTGATCAGTGAGAGTGATAGGGATTCACAGTGATAGGGATTGAATTGGACAGAATTGCATCCCTTTTTGAAAATTGGGGAGGCAGTTTCTGAGTCCTGTTCCTGGTGTTGTTTGTGGATTTGCACATGGTAGAGATGCAAAGAAAATGCATCTCTGCAGAGCCACTCCCTTTTATCTTAGTTTTCTGATACAGATATCTCAAGCATCTGTAAGTCAGTAGCACTATCACTTTGTCCCCCAAGAGAAAATGCTTACCAAAAAGAGCATACAAAATTTTAAGATGTTATTGTTTGCATAAATGTTTAATATGCTAGTGTTGTACATTGATAAGAATTCAGACATAATAACTTTAATTAGAAATTAAAGATTGTAATTGAAATCAAAATGCAACATATTTCACCATGGTGGTGATGATCATGATCAGGAGATCCCTGTGAATGTTTAGTATTTCTTGCTCATAAGCAACATAAAGGGCTGTAGCTCATTGACAGAGCATTAGATTTGTATGCAAAATCTTCCACATTCTGTTTCTGGTGCCTCCATAGAGGTCTAGGAGAGAATCCTGCCTAAATGCCTGGAGCACTGCCACCAGACAATGCCAGCACTACTGGGCAAGATGAATTAGGACTGTGATTTCATATAAAGCAACTTTCTGTGTTTCTATATGTGCTTGTGTATGGGTGGGGCATGGCTAATGATACAGCATATTCTTTGCATGCAGAAACTTCCAAGCTAAGAAAGAAGTTCTGATAGGCAAAATGCAACTAAGCAGCGCTGGCAACACTTCTAAAGATGAACCAAAGTTATGACTCAATATAAGGCAGTTCCCGTCTTCCAACTTGTAAAACTCCACTCTGTATTCTCTTCGTTCTTTGTGTACACTAAAGCAGCCAATCTCAACGGGTTATATGACCCTCCTTTGGGGTCCTGGCACATTTGAAGGAGTCCACAGACTGAAACAATTCTTCACACACCACCTTATAAGGTTCATTATGTCACTGATACAATCCTGATTTGGCCTATATTTCCTTTCATATTGTGCTTATGGCCGTGGCCAAAAGAGGTTGAGAATGGCTGCTCTAAAATCTTCTTCAACTGGACAGAGGATTATTGTCTGATAAATCTTCAAATGGAAGATTGACTTCTCTACAGGAGGACTCACAGTCTGTACAAGCAAAAGTAGTTCCAAGGACTGTGGCCTTAGTCCAGTGTCAATAGATATTAGTATGCCATTTAACATCAGCCTTAGTGAATTCACTGCTGCAGGATGCAGAATGACAACACCACTGCATCAGGTTGACCTTTGTGGGGTGGGGAGGGATTACCTGGCTAACGCTTATGTTTGTCTGTGCTACATATACTCAGACTCTTGATGCTACTTCCAGCTATGTTGATACACAGCGGCCATAGGATGAAAGTGAGCAAGGTAGTTTATTTTAAAAGTTCCTATATTTGCTTATGCATTAGTTATCCAGAACCATAAATCTGGATGTAGAGTGAGATGATATACTATGATATGAAATGTAGTCCATTTTTGCTGCTGTTGTGAAAATTCACCATAAATGGTGCTCTTAACTACTCAAACAACTTAAAATCAAAAATGAAAGCAAACACACAACTCCAACAGCAACCTTTTTGAGCTATTCCATTACACTGCTTCTAAGCCTTGTAATTTTCCTTGGAAAACTTTTTAGGACTTCCACATAGAAAAACAAAAGCATTATGGGACAAATGTAAATAGAGACTTCATAGCCTAGTTATCTAAGGTTCTTTCCATCAAGCATTTAAGTGGCAGGTGAGCAACACAGATATGTGAACAGATTTTTTTCACTATAGTACAATGGTTTTTAGTGCACGGGTGGACCCTGTGAGGCCTCCAATGGCCATTTTACAACCCTCCAGCTTCCCAACCCCCCAGTGGCCTCCCCACAAAATGGCTTGGAAGTCTTGAAAGCTCACATTTCTTTCTTGGGTCTTTTTGGTTGGTCCAATAAAGGCATTAAGACAACGTGGATTTTAGAATGTTATGTTTAGCCAGGACGGATACTCTGGCATGTTGTTCACTGTGAGCTGAAAACACATCTAAACCAGCTCTTTATTGCAGGTGAAAATTGTAATGGTAGACAAGCCATCAAATTATTGCTTGCCCATGTTCTGGGTGACAAAAATGGCTATTAAGACACTGCCACTGCTGATGAGTCTGTGAATTAGACTGAGAGCAATATTGTCTTTTTCTGTCATGTTATGATCTAAAGCCCATTCACCACAATGGGCTGATATCAGTAACAACAAAGTGATCAGAAAGAGGATGTTAGAAGAGAAAATGTCATTGTGCATAACTAATCCCACATACATACATCAACTGTTTTGCATCTTACATCTAAATAAGATCTCCGTAGTCTATTTCTACAGTGAGGGAAATATTAACAATTTACAAGGAAAAGGGCCAATCCATCAACAACTACAGAACTGGGGAAGGGAGGGGATGAAGTATGCAGCGTGTCATTTTAATCAACTAGACTACTTCACTAGCTGGATAACTCAGTGAGCTGCATACCTGGCTGCAGAGTCAGAGGTCAGGAGTTCAATTTCCCACTGTGCCTCCCAGAAGAAGAGCCAGTTTGTTAGTGTTGGGCAAACTGCACAGTCTCAGAGAACCTCCAGAAGAAGGGAATGATAATCCCCCTTTGGAGTACTCTAAACCTAGAAAACCCTGGAAAAAGGGTCACCATAAATCAAAATCAACTTGACAGTATGGAATTATCATCATCATTCAAACACTTAGCTAGAGCTTGGAATGTTATATTACAAGTACAGTGGTGCCTCGCTAGACGATGTTAATCCGTTCCACGAGGATCGCTGTCTAGCGAAAACATCGTCTAGCGAAGCACGTTTTCCCATTGGAATGCATTGAAATCGCTTCAATGCGTTCCAAGGGAAAATGCAGTCGTCTTGCGAAATTTCCCATAGGGAAACATCGTCTAGCGAGTGAGGGTCCCCATAGGAATGCACTGACAGCTGCACTGACAGCTTTTCACCACTAGTCGGCGCACTCCTATGGGGAAACCTCATCGTCTAGCGAAAATCGCCATAGGGAAACATCGTTTTGCGAAGCGCAGTAGCGCTCGCAAAAAGGCATCGTCTAGCGATTTCCTCGTCCTGCGAGGCAATCGTCTAGCGAGGCACCACTGTAAAAGCAAAGCAAAGTGTGCTGCTTATAAAGCACTCTTTGGGTGGCTTACAATTATACAGGCTACACATTGCTGTCCATCCCCCCCCTCCCGCTGCAAGCTGGGTACTCAATTTACTGACCTTAGAAGGATGGAAGGCTGAGTGAACCTCAAACCATCTACCTGGGATTGAACCCAGGCCGTGTTTTGGCTGCAGTACTGCAGTTTAACCACTGCTTCACAAGGCTCCAAGTAACGATATTTCCTGTGATGCATTACATCAGGAGGAACAAGGTGGCAACACATTTTGAGGACATGGGGCCTAAGTGAGTTTTTATATAGTATGTTTCTCTTTTGATGTAATATTAATGAGTTATTTCTGATAATATGAAAGCTAACAAATAATAATTTATTTTTGAAGCGTAATGGTCCACTGACTTTTAGCAGTGTCAACAGGAATTTTAAAAATGTTGTAAAAATGTTGTAAAAATGTCATGATTTACACAAAGATAGGTAAGTAGCTTGTCTGTGTGATACAGTGAAGGAATAACCTTCAGATTTGCCTATTGTCCCCATCACACACGTCACTTTTAATATGAAACAAATCCTAAATGTCTATGTCTCCCTCGTTGTGACATATAGATTGTATGAATGAGGGCATACTAGCATCAAAACCTGTAAGAAGAAATAGACAAGTATGCATTCCCTCTGCAGATAAAGTAACATACCCAGACTGTGCTGTTTAAGAGAGTTTGACTGAAATCCAATAATAGAACTTACACCACATAAAACTGACAATCTCATCAACTACGGTGGGTTTTTCAAAACAAACAAATTCCATTTTTCCCCAAACGTCCTGATGATGCCTTGTTATCCGTTTTATCTTGAGGAAAATATTGAGGGCTCAGGGGAGAGGAAGAAGTCCTTAATTTCTGGGGGGGGGGGGAATGCTAGCGGTAAAAGCACCCCAACTGGCTTAGATATCTGGCTGCAGAGGCACATGTTGGGAGTTCAGTTCCCCACTGTGTCTCCTGTGAGTAAAACCAGCCTGTTGGGCTTAGGAAAGCTGCACAGTCCCAAGGTGCCCCCAGAAGAAGGGAATGGGAAAAAGCTTCTGTGCATTTTCTACCTAGAAAAGCATAAAAAGGGTCTCCATAGGTCAGAATTAATTTGATGGCACATTGATGATGATGATGATGATGATGATGATGATGATTAAAAAACTCCAGGCACAGTCAAAATTATAAAAACATTAACTGGTATTATATAACAGATACAAGTTTTAATCAAAAACCTAAGTATCTGTTAAATATCGACGCAGTATGTATGCTGTTCCTAATATTGCCTTTTTTCGTAGCTCTGATGGCGGTATGATTTCTGAGATCTGCAACTGCTTATAGCACTATGTGAAACTTCTTGATATTGTTCCCAAAGCCCCAATGACTATGGGGACCACTGAAGTGTGTTTCTTCCAGAGGTGAGATGTTTCGATTGCCAGGTCTGTGTATTGGTTAGTTTTTCCAATTCTTTATTTTCAACTCTGGCATCCCCCGGAATTGCAATGTCAATGATCCAGACATTTTTCATTCTATTACTACTATGTCTGGTGTGTTATGTTCAAGGTGTCTGTCCGTTTGGATCTGGAAATGCTACAAGATCTTGACTTCCTCATTTTCTGACACCTTCTCTACCTGATGTTCCCATGGGTTTTTGGAGGCCGGCAAGTTATATTTTTTGCATAATGACCAGTGCACTAATTTTGCCACTCTATCATGTCTAACTTTGTGATCTGTTTGTGCAATCTTTGGACATTCGCAGATGAGGTGTGACACAGTTTCATCTCTTTCTTGACAGAGTCGACATTTGCTGTTAGCACTAATTCCTTGGATCTTAGCTTTCATCACATTGGTTTGGAGTGCTTGTTCTTGTGCAGCAAAAATCAAGCCTTTGGTTTCTTTCTTAAGGGTCCCCAGTTTATTTATTTATTTATTAAACTTATATACCGCCCATCTAGAACGTGTCTACTCTGGGCGGTTTACATAAAACATAAAAAAATAAACTAAAAGTAAAATCCGAAGTAATCTCAAAGTCCAAAATGGAAAAAGAAAAAGAGGGGGAAAAAGGAAAGAAATAGGATAGGTGATGGCTGTAGGGAAGGCCTGCCTGTATAGCCATGTCTTCAGGTTGGTCTTGAAGCCCCTCAGCGAGGGGGCCAGGCGGATCTCTGCAGGTAAATTATTCCAGAGACGAGGGGCCACTGCCGAGAAGGCCCGATTTTTAGTTTTTTCCCTTCGGACCTCTCTTGGCGTTAGGCCCCTCAGCCGCCCGGCCTGACTGGAACGGGTGATACGGGTAGAACTAGGCGGAAGAAGGCACTCTGCCAGGTATTGAGGGCCTAAACCGTTTAGGGCTTTATATGTAATAGTTAACACCTTGAAATCGAAGCGGAAGCGGATAGGTAACCAGTGTAAGGCGGCCAGGGTGGGGGAAATATGATGAAATCTTTTCACCCCTGTTAGTAACCTGGCCGTCGTGTTCTGGACCATCTGAATCTTCCGCATCAGTCTCAAAGGAAGCCCCACGTAGAGGGTTTTAGCCATGCCCATGTTGAATTATGATCATGCTTTCCATCAATATTTCTCAGGTGTTTTCCATGTTCATTTTTCCAGCCATCTAATTTCTTTTCAAATTGTTGTTACTTATACTGAGACTTTGTTTCTGTTGTTTTCAAATATTCTCCATTTCCACTGCTTTCAGTAATTTTTCTCTGCTTGTACTGATATAATAATTTAGACTTCTTTTTTCTTCCTCTACTACCTCCTGTTGTTGCAGTACTCTATGCCCTCTGATTTTTCGTGGTAAATATAATCCGTCTACATCACTTTTTGGATGTAGTGTGTGATGCATGTTCATTAGTTTCTGTGTTTTTCGATCCAATTCTTCTGGTTTGTTTTGAGTCCAATCTATTATTCCAGCTGGGTGTCTAATTAGTGGGACGGCCCATGTGCTTATGGCTTTGATTGTATTTCCCCCATTTAATTTTGATTTTAAGATTTTCTGCAGTCTTTTGATATATTCTCTTTCTGTCAGTTCTCTAACCTTTGTGTGCACAATGTTGTCTGCTTCTAGTATTCCAAGGCATTTATAATTTTCATCACTTGAGAAAGATTTTATAATATTGGCTTTTTTAACTTTATTCCATCTAGTTTTTGGATGTTGCCACGGTGTATAGACAGAGCTGCACATTTGTCAATTTCAAATTTCATTTGGATATCTTCATTAAATATTTGCACTGTGTTTAGCAGTGATTCTAGCTCTGTGGAACTTTTTGTGTATAGTTTTAGGTCATCCATGTATAAGAGATGATTGATTTTTCCAGCTTGTTGTGAAATATGGTAGCCCAATCCAGTTTTATTCAAAATGATTGACATGGGGATTAGTGAGATGTTAAACAGCAGTGGTGACAAAGAATCCCCCTGAAATATTCTTCTTTTGATGTTATCTTACCCAATTTCTTCACCATGGGCCATTAAGACGGTTTTCCATTTTTCCATGTTTTTCTTGAGGAACTTCTGAATGTTTTTACTAATCCCAAACATTTTTAGGCAGGTGTTAATCCAGCTGTGTGGCAATGAGTCAAATGCCTTTTTATAGTCTATCCAGGCCATTTTAAGGTTTGTTTTTCGTCTTTTTTCATTCTTCAGGATCATTTTATCAATAAACAACTGATCTTTCGTGCCTCTTCACTTTTTAAAGTTCTCTTTCTGTTCAGTTGGATATAGGGAGTGTTCAGTTAAGTATTTATATATAGATCTTGCAAGTATTCCTGTGAGGAGCTTGAACATTGTTGGAAGGCATGTAATTGGTCGATAATTACTGGGTTCGTTGCCCTTTTGATATTCTTTTATTATCAGAAATGCGCGACCTGTTGTCATCCAGTCTTCAGTTGTAGAATTTTGAAGTAAGTGATTAAATTGCATTGCTATATGTTGATGAAGACTTACAGTTAGATGTTGTAACCAGAATCCGTGCAGCTCATCTGGACCAGGTACACTCCAATTTTGCACATCCTTTACTTGCCTCTTAATCATTTCAGTTGTTATTACAATATCATCCATTTGTTTTCCTTGAGTTTCTTTACAAATGACTTTAATCCACGAGGCGTTTTTGTTATGTCCAGTTGGGCTTTCCCACATTTCTTTCCAAAATTTTAGAGCATCATCTTTACATGGGCCTAATTTCTTTTGCTCTGCATTTTCTCCTAATGACGTATAGAATAATCATTGGTTATTTCGGAATTGTGTGTTTTCTCTATATTGTTTTAAACGTTCATCTTATACTGTATTTCTGTTTTCTTTGCTGTAGTGTTACATGCTGTTTTAATTCTTCCATAGTTTCAACAATCGTTTTCCTATCTAGGTCATATATTTTGCATAGTCTGGCTTTTACTTTTTCATTTTTCAGTTCTGAATCTTTCAAGTGTTTTAAGTTGCTAATGTCTGCACTTAATTTGTTTATTTATCTTACCAGCTGAATTTTCCATTTTGGGGTGCCATGAGTTTTCTGGGGTTTTTGCAGCTTGTAACCAAGTTCCATTGTTACAATGGTAGCTGGTTTGTTTCCTTTAGCGTGTTGGTCCAGATTGTTCTGATGACATTTGCATCATTCAGTAGATCTTTTACTGGTTTACTTTGTAATTGGTGCAAATTGAGGAGCCTTTGTCTTTCTGTGTAATATGGGTTACTTTTTTTCCCCTCAGTGATGTTTGCCATTCTGTCAACTCATAATTTCTGGGTTGTTCCTTAAGTTGTTCCTCTATTGATATGTTTTCTTCCACTATTGTGTCTGCCGCTACCCTCCATTTGTCTTCCCTATTATGGTCATTGTCCTGTGTTGATTTTGCCACCTTTTCTAAGGTAAAGGTAAAGGTTCCCCTTGACATTTAGTCCAGTCGTGTCCGACTCTAGGGGGCGGTGCTCATCCCTGTTTCCAAGCCATAGAGCCAGCGTTTTGTCCGAAGACAGTTTCCGTGATCACGTGGCCAGCGCGACTAGACACGGAACGCCATTACCTTCCCACCTAGGTGGTACCTATTTATCTACTTGCATTTGCATGCTTTCGAACTGCTAGGTTGGCAGGAGCTGGGACAAGCGACGGGAGCTCACTCTGTCGCGTGGATTCGATCTTACGACTGCTGGTCTTCTGACCCTGCAGCACAGAGGCTACTGCGGTTTAACCCACAGCGCCACCACGTCCCTGTCTTCCATTATAAACCTTCTCTGCTTCATTAATCGTTGTTCAGTTATGTCACTACTTGAGTGTTTCCTTTTCAAAATTTCCATCATTTTTTTAAAACCACGGGCTGTTGGGTTTGCCTCGTAATAACATTTCATAATTTCTCGATTTTCAGCAAGAGTCCACGTTTTGCATTTACATTGTTCCAGTAGCTGTGCAGCAGCCTGTCCTGATCCCTCAACAGGATCTGCTGAGCCCTGTAGCCCATTTGTCACCAGATGCCCAGGGGCTGTAGCATCTGACGTGGTCCTTGTTGACCTGGGCGACAACTGATCCAGTATGGATTTCTGTTTATTTCCTCTCATCATAACTGATGGTTGGTGGACACAGTTGGTCTGACTTCTCAGCTAAGACCTGCCTGGCTTGGGAGACCCTTCAGTTGCAAGCCCCTCTGCCTCAACAAGGCCTGTGCCCATGGAGGGGATGATGATGATGATTGTTCTTGTTGTTGTTATTGCTATTGTTTAAAAATCACCCCACTGGTAGCAAGTTTCAGAAATCAAACATTCCACCTCCCTTTCCCACAACCCTAAATGGTTTCCTCACAATGAAAGGGATCCCATGAGATCCTTGAGACTTTCGGGGAGTGGGGATAAGCGACGTTTAATTTCTGAAAAGCGGCAGCAGCTGATGCTATCATCAGCGCTACATGGTGTAACTGTTGGCAACAAGATTTCAGCCACTACTGTAGACTAAAAAAGAATATTTTAAAATATTTGGCAAAAATACCCTGTGTATAATTCAAGTGAAAACTTTGTCCACTGTGGCTCAGGAAAAACCACTGAGGTTACATTACATCCAAATTGTGATTTTTCTGTCACAACACCATTGTCGCAATGGTTTTATGAATGCCCCCTGGATACAGACACACCATGAGGAACTGAGTTTTGAAAGCATTTTTGCTAAGCATGAACTGCTTTATTTGATTGGTATATTGACTGCAATAGTTGGAAAGGAAGTCCAACCAATATGACTTCTATGGTGTTAGCTGCTGTTTCTTTGTTTGTTTGCATTCCCAAATAAGTGGAAACTTCACGACTATACTAAGCTATATGTATCTCAACAGACAGCTATGCAAGTACCTTTGCTCATTGCTTAAAATCTGTTTTTCAAGCTCTGAGATATTACTTAAGGTGCAATTCTAATGAGGAATTCTTTGTATGTAAGCAATTTCCCATCTTTTTCATTATAAAAATGTTAGAAAGAGAAGAAAAATGGGCAAGATACAAGGTGACAGATCAGTCACAAGGACATCCATGCAATAAGTTGAACAAATTTAGATTATTCTACAAACTAAAGAAGGCCCAAAGCTACATCAACTTGAATATCATTCATCTCCTAATATGTAGTAGCTGCCCAGTGGGCATTCGGCTCTTCTTGACTTCCTTTGCTCCTTTTTGGTATCTATGCCATGGATAACTCAAACCCAGCTTGAGATAAGCCATATTGTCCTCATTCTGTTTTTCATTTAAAAGTATAAGCAGATTTTTATGTCTTGTAACTAACTGGTCCAGACCAATGCTTATAAACACACAGCATCCAAACCAAGTAATTAATTACTAGCTAAGGTTAAGCCACAATACAATTTTGCTAATTACTCACAGCTTGGGGCCTATTTTTTCTATATAGCCAACAACGGCATGTTTTAATCCCCATAATAACAATAATGACATACATCATTAACCCTATTTTATCCTTTTTTAATTTTTTTATAATACCAATAACAAAGATCATTAACCTCTGTTCTGTTTAACATCTAATCAGCCATTTTAGTTAAATAAATATCATAGAAAGCATTAAATATCACTTCGCTAAGCTAGCTTTGCTCTCATGAGGCGAATTCTTCCTAATGCATTATATTAACATCCGTTTACTTCACAAGTGTCAAACCGTGAGTGGTAATGAGGAAATAGATACAGTATAATATATGGCTTTAATCAAATTAGCTTCTTTTTTGTGCAGTTTTTAATCCTAGTGTATTTTACTCCACATCAGTAATCAGCCAAGCTATAACAAATGTGGGGTGAATTGTAGTATAGGTTATTAAGTAAGAGTGTGTGAGTGTTTTTGTGTGTTTAAAGCTTTCCATTGCAGCTTTTCCCAAGACATTAGGGACAGCATCTATACAACAGCTGCTCTACAGTATTTCCAGCTGACACACAGGAAGCCTGAGACACTTTATTCCCTAAGAACCCCCACTGCTTAAACAGGAAGGCCAGCTTTGCAGATGTCATATCCTGCCACCACTCTACCAAACCAGATTTAAAACTTGTATACACGAATATGCTACTGCAGCCTTTTTCACTTTTCATCTGCTTTCCATGCTTTCTAAACCAAGTATTTTAACCGAGTTTCTCTAGAAGGGCTAACAGCCAAGAGGCTTCTGCAAGTCTCTTACATAAATAGCTTGTCTGGTTAATCAGGTATGCTACCTCCAGTTCAAACATCATCAGAAGTACTACTTAGTAAGTATTAATACATCCAAAGCTGCCATTTAAATATTGTCCACTTAAGTCAGTCTCTCCTTTCCAAGTGTCTCTGCAATTGTTTTGGCGGATTTGCTGCTTAGTAAAGAGAGACTGGTGCTTTGCTCACTGCCTCTTGAGAACAGTCTTCTTAAGACATAGAAAAGAATGCTTTAAGCTCTGCTATAGGATTTCAGAGCCTTGCAGAAGGACATAGCCAGGCAGACCTTCCTGTTTAGCTACCATCCTCTTGACTGTATAGAAGGTCTGTTTTCCAACCTAATGGTGGGTGCCCTGCACTTAAGCTTCTTAGTAAGCATGTGCTGAAATGTCATCTAGTCTACAATTATTGAAGGTATGTACACATATGGGAAGACACCAAAGTAATATACACAGATAGTTTACTCAATGTGTGGGACACTGCTTGGGAGCATCAGTGGTTCAGGTATGTTTCTGTGGAGCCTGAGGTTGGGAGTTCAATTCCCTACTGTGCCTTCTTGATAGGGGCTGGACTTGATGATCCATAGAGTTCTTTCCAGCTCTGCAGTTCTAAGATTAACATTTGACTTATAGTATACCAGTGTGTCATGGTGAGAACAGTATCACACATACCATCAGCTTTCAGTCTCTTTGAAAGCTACAAATGTGGCTGCATCCTAAAATTAGGGCTCACTAAATTGACCTGATTTGGAACTATTTTTATCAGGTCTGAATCTAAGTGGAATGTCAGGATCTGGCTCTCAGGTGAAGCAAAAGGATCTGGGACCTGTCAGACTAATCTGGAGAGTCAGACTTCTAAAATTATGGGAGAAAGTCAGACATTACCTTAAACTCAGTAGTAGGGTTACAATTAGAGGAGACCTGTTGAATTAATGAAATGTGCATAGTTGTTGACTCACCAAATCCCCACTGGGGATCTTGTTTTCATGGGAATCTCAGTTTCACAGGGCTAAGTTTCAATACAGAGTCAGCGTAGTGAGACTTAGGAAGTCACCAAGAATGAGATATTTTTTTTAATAGTCTCCACATCCTAAGGAAGATTTGCTTATTTTGTATGCCTGTATGTGTTTTAGATGGTGAAACATTTTCTATTTCGCTCACCCACCCCACTGGCCCTAGCTGTTGTTTGATTTTCTTCCTCCTTCTAGGTCATTTAAAAAAAAACCCTAGCTACCTACCTCTCACTCCTTCTGGTCATTACATCTGGTCTTTGTCACACTATTCAGTGCAGGAGTATGTTAATGGGTGAAGTCTAAACCATAGAGATTGTCTTTCCAGCTCTAGCATCATAGCCCCCAGCAAGGAGACTCTGTCTGCCTGGGAACATAATCTTTGATTTAGCTGCATGTCTCTTCCTGCCCCACTCTGCCAACCGCTGCTGCCTGCTTGTCTGCCTGCCTGCCCAGAGTTCATTATGCTGCCTTTCAGAACAGTATTTTAACCCTTCTTCTAAACTCCTGGGGCTTTTAAAAACTGGATCTTCTTTGGTGCAATTGTTCGGTGGTAAACATGGAGATATTCTAAGGGCTCCAAAAAGGTGCTGACCGTACTAGGTATGATATTATTCAGTAAGTGGGCAAATGTAGCACAAATGGGCAAGACTGAGGACTCATTTGAGTGTACACGCTTCTACGAGCTGTGGCACAGGAAGGAAAATGCAGTAGTCATGCATGGGTTTCAGCTCATGGCATATTGGAGATAAGCACTAAGGTGCCAGTCAGATGGCTAGTTATGCAACCAGCAAGTGACCAGACATCTCATTAATTACCTTTAATTAGCCACCACGTCCATGTTTTTGTTAAGGACATATTAAAAACACACAGCAGGATTCTGATCAGTATTTTGGGTACTTAAAAAAAATTAGTATGTTAAAGGGGTCTAGTAGTCTAGATCAGCGGTCCCCAACCTTTTTGGGACCGCGGACCGGTTGGGGGGGTGGGCTCCATGCGCAGGGGGCAGGGGCACCCCCGCACTCATGCAGGGGACACGTTGCACTTATGGTGGGGGTGTCACGCTCGCGCAGGGGGCATGTCATGCTCGCACGCATGCGCGCAAGCGCAACACACCCCCTGCACGAGCGCGACATGCCCCCACGAGCGCGACACGCCCACAGGGTGGGGGGCGGAGATCCGTCTCTGCGGCCCAATTCCGAGAAGCCCACGGACCGGCACCGGACCGCGGACCGGTGGTTGGGGACCCCTGGTCTAGATGACTGAAATTTATCAGATTTAGCCTCCCTTTAGTGTCTATCATTATCTGTAAATTAATTTCATGTACACAAGTGGAAAAGTGGAAAAGTTCTAGTCATTTTGGTTTTCCAGTGCAAATCAAGATGATGCTGGCATTCAGAATTTACAATCAGTTCAAATCCACAGCACCGATGATGATGGATAGAACCAGAATTGCTTGGCACACATGGTGATCTTTCCCAAAGTACCTCTGAACTAAATTAGGGGATCCATGCATAGCCTTAACTAAAGGTATAACTACACAGCAGAAAATGATCTGCTGTGATTCACACCCCTGGAAATAATGTTTCCCTGAGTGAATTTGCTATTAGCCATCCAGATTTGCTGCAGTTGTCAATGTTTGAAATGTTGTATGTAAGAGTGTTAACAAATGACTATAGGGGGTGCAGGAAAAGTTGCCTGAAAATGGAAGTACGTTTACAAGTACATTTTATGTACTTTGGGTGGGTGTGATAGTGTTGGATGTGGGTTTAATTTTCCCTATGATCACTGTCCAGAGTACTGAGTTTTACTAAGTCAGGTGGTATCAAGCACAGCTAGCTAACCAACCAACCAACCACCGCATTTTTCCATTTATAACACACCCCTGTTTACAAGGTCCCCCTCCCACTTTTCTAACCCAAAAATTAAGAAAACTTAGCTTTGAGTATTCAGCCTCTGGGCTCAGAACACTTGGACATTACGAGTCCCTGTTGAATCTGAGCACTGCCTACAGGCTCCACCTCCAACGAGGTGTGTTCCAATTGGTTTGTACAGCATCAGCTGACATCAGTTACATTTGGCTCATGATTGGAGAAAGCTAAGTCTCCTGACTGAAGGAAGCCTGTTTACAGAGGCAAAGTATGTGCCATTTTGTTCTCTGCTCAGCTATCTCAGCTTACTTCTGTATAAAAGACACCCCTCAATTTTTACTGTAATGATTTTAGGAAAAAGTAGCATCTTATACACAGAAAAATATGGTAAATAAATAAATAAAAGTGTGGCTTAGAAATAGTTTACTATAGTTTTTCAAAACAATTTTTAGGTGTACCAAAACAATTAGCCAGCTCTGGCAAAGCAAGGTCAATGAATTGTAAACAATCCTGGCAGCTGAATGATGTTTTCGTTGTGACTTGTAAATAAAGCGACAACCTATGCATGTCTGATAGTGTGCACTCTTTGTAGTTCTAATTACTATTGCAGAAATAGTCTTTTCCATGATTTAGGTTTCAGTTTTTTGATGCTGCAGGACTACGTTCATACAAGTTCTGCAAAAAAAAATTGTTAGTCAGAACAAAAATTATCAGTTTAATACTCGGATGAATGTTGATATGATTGTATTCTCGAAGGCTTTCATGGCCGGGATCCGATGGTTGTTGTAGGTTTTTCGGGCTGTTTGGCCATGTTCTGAAAGTTTTTCTTCCTAACGTTTCTCCAGTCTCTGTGGCCGGCATCTTCAGAGGACAGGGGTCTGAACTCTGTCTGTGCTCTGGTGCAGTTTGTGGGATAGTTGAGCATTTATAGCTGTGGGATCAGCTTTTTGTCCTTTTCAGGAGGTGTTGTCCAGTACTTCTGTGTTTTGAAATAGAATTTCATGTCCAGCTTGTTTTAGGGCATGTTCAGCTACTGCCGAGGACCCAAAGTGACTTACATCATTAAAAGATAATATTTAAAGCTATGCCCAGAGGATCCAAAGGAAAATGATTGGAGCAAAAGATGCAGTCTAGACTCTATCCCTTAATAGTTACAAATACATACTTTTAGATTGAAGAGGTTTGATTTAACAAAATTTCAACTAAAACTGTCGGCTTTGCCGGTGCTTGTCACTGCGTGGAGCTCCTTTGCCCTTCCCCCTCTTTTGAGGCTTTCATTCCCAGTAGCAGCTGTGTGCAGTGCTGCGGAAATTTCTTGCTGCGTAGCAGCGAACGGGACTGGAGGAGAGCTTTGGGGGTTGCATCGGCACTCCCCAAGGTTGGAGTGAGGGTTGGGGATCAGCACTGATCCCCGGCTAAGCCCGGCTATGGGCATTAAAAAAAAAAGGGAAAAAACCAAAGAGCAAGAAATCTAAGAGGATTTCTTTTGAAGAAAGAAAGAAAGAAAGGGGGGAAGTGAGCAAAAGTTTGTTAGGGACACCCCCCCCCCACTGGACACTGGCCCTGGTTTAGGGGCAATTGCGGGTCAGAGGAATTACCACCCCCCATTTTAATAAAATAAAATAAAATAAAATAGTATTTTTTTAAAAAAAAAAGGAAAGGAAAAAAAATAGGATTAGGTTAGTTGGAGCTAATATAGGAATAGTACCCAAGAAGACCCTAGGCGGAATTCAGGCTCATACATTACCTCTCTTACCCAGAGGGTGACACTGTCAACGATGGCATACCACAGGAGCTTTGCACTATGCGCTATACATCGTTTGATGAAGCAGTGCATATGATTATGGCATGTGGCATAGGAGCAGAGATAGCCAAGGCTGATGTAAAATTAGCTTTTTGTTTGCTTCCAGTTCACCCAGATGATTTTGAGTTGTTGGGTTTTTCATTTGAGGGTGCCTTTTATATGGATAGAGCATTATCCATGAGTTGCTCAGTATCCTGTGTAACTTTTGAGCAATTTAGTTCTTTTTTAGAATGAGAGCTTAGATGTAGGGCAAGGCTGCATAGCACGGCCCATTATTTAGATAACGTTCTTTTTTGTGGTGCAGAGGATTCTGGGAATTGTAGGCACTTGATGGAGACTTTTGAGAAATTAGCTCAGGAGATAGGTCTTCCTTTGGCAGAAGAAAAAACAGAAGGGCCAACGCCTAACATCACATTCTTGGGTATCGAACTTGATACCCGTCAACAATACTGCAAGCTTCCAGCCAATAAGCTGTTTGAATTGCGGACCAGGCTGGGACGTCTGCTCAGACAGAAGAAGGTCACCCTGAGAGAGTTGCAGGAGGTTGTAGACTATTTGAATTTTGCTCGTAGAGTAGTTGCCCCAGGTAGGGTGTTCTTGCACAGATTCTGCGCGGCCATGACTGGTCTACGCAAACCTTTCCATAGAACCAGGGTTACAGCAGACATGAGGCAGGATCTGAGAGTATGGCTCCAATTTTTGGACAATTTAAACGGAGTTTCATTCTGGAGAGTGGAATTACGCCTTCAGAATGAATTCCAAGTTCAGACGGATGTGGCTGGGTCATTAGGTTTTGGCATCTATTTCTGGGGTCATTGGTGTGCAGGGACATGGCTGGAGGAATGGCAGAAGTCAGGCCTGACCAGAGACTTGACGTTCCTTGAGTTTTTTCCCATTCTAGGCGCCACCTGGTTATGGGCTGCCGAATGGTCCAATTCAGTAGTTAGATTCTGGTGCGATAATCTGTCAGTGGTGCATGTCATTAATAACATGTCATCCAGATCCAAATGGGTCATGAGGCTTATGAGGGCATTTGTTTTACGCACCTTACAATTTATTATAGTAGTTCATGCATGGCACATCCCCGGTCTAGATACAGCTGATGCCCTGTCCCGTCAACAGATGGTGCGGTTCATGGTGTTGGCTCTGGGAGCTTGCAGGTGGCCAGATGTCCTCCCACAAGAGGTATGGCAGATTGGAGGAGGGAAGCAGTGAGAGCAATAGAGCCGGCTCTTGCCTCGAGCACTCGCCAGGGTTACTTTGCAGTTTGTGAAGAGTTTAGGGAATTTAGAGTTAAGGAGCAGTTAGATCAGGTGTGGCCCATACCTGTTGCTCAGCTACAGCAATTCGGCGTTTTTCTTTTTCAAAAGGGCCTAGCACCTAGCTTGATTCAGGGCAAGATGTCGGCGTTAGCATTCCAGGCTAAGGCGCTTGGGGTGGCGGATTCGACAGGGGATTTTAGAATACGTAAAATGATCGAAGGATGGAACAAGGAAAGAGTTAGAACACCCAATGATAGTTCCCCTTTTTCTCCAGCCACCCTAATGAGGTTTAGTGAATCATGGGGTAGCCTTTGTAGGGATGGATATGAAGCTTCCCTTTTTCAGGCAGCAACACTTTTAACATTTTTCAGAGCATTTCGAATTAACAAGGTGGTTGCGGCTGGCAAAAATGACACATCGCGAATGGCCTTACAGCTTGCAGATGTGACAATAACCACAGATAGGGTACAAATACATATCCGAAGATTTAAAATAGATCAATTAGGGAAGAGAGCCTTTATCACACTGGGGACTTGTTCCATCATAGAGATATGCCCGGTTCGGGCACTTGAGGATTACCTTAGGCAGAGAGGGGAAGCTCAGGGTTACCTATTTTGCCACAGTGACGGGGCCCCGCTGACAAAGTACCAATTTTGGAAGATCACCGGTGCTGCATTAGAGCGAGTGGATTTAGCAGGATGGCACTTTGGAACTCACTCATTTCACATTGGGGCTGCGTCTACTGCTGCCATGCTGAGGTACAGCCCAGAATAGATTAGGAAAGTAGGGAGATGGTCCTTCCATAGATACAAGCTTGACGTGCGCAATATGCCACAGTTGTAGGCTGCCGCCTGGCTGTTTATCTTTTATTTCAGGTCCAGAGCAACCCAATTGGCGGTTGAGGATCCTGTTGCTGGGTCATTGCTTTATTTACTGGGCGGAGGAGTATGCTGCCAGGATGGCATGGGGCCAAGATTTGGGACTTCAGCCCGCAGCAAGTTTGAAATGGTTTGGCCGGAGGGGCATGCTTTGGACCAATTTTCCCAGCATAGCAGAAGCAGCAGTGGCTGGTGCACCCCCAGATGTGTTGTTGGTTCATCTGGGGGGGGGGGATGACTTGGCCAGAAAAAGTGGCAAGTCACTCGTGTTGGACATTTTGGGCGATTTAAGGAGCTGGAAGGCCAAGTTTCCATTTTCAAGAATTGTTTGGTCCACGGTTATTCCTCGGCATACTTGGAGAGCTGATTGTGATACTAGTTGCATAAATAGAGCACGTAGGGAGGTTAATAGGGAAGTTTGCAGAACGGCAGTTAATGGGCTGGGCTCAATAATAGGACACCCGGAGATCCGTTTGGACCGACCAGAGCTATATAGAGGTGATGGGGTTCATTTATCTAAGGCTGGATTAGAGGTTTTCTTGAACAATTTATATAGGAGCCTGCATGCCGAAATTTTCAGCTTGATGTGGGGAATGGAGCATAGCTAAGCTTGCCCATTCCGTGGTGGGTAGTGCAGAAGGAAACTGAATTGGTGAGTGCCCATGGAGTTCAAGCAGTGCATAGCGGGTCTGAACTTTCAGCACTGTGGATCATGAGGTTACAGTGCCAGGAGGAAAGACCTGCTGGGGCCCTCCCCAGGCTGAGGGCCACCAAAATCAGGGGGCTTGCAGGCCCGGGGGGGGGGGGCTTGATATTTCGCCGACTGGGGTCATGCTGTCTTAGGGACAGCACGACAATGGGGCGTGGGACTCGCCCATATAAGGTTGGTGAGGGGGTCCTGTGAGACCTTCAGCACCAAGCCTGATACTGCACTACCGCAGACCCCTGGTTTCTGAAGCCATAAGTTAATGGCATGTTGATTCAATAAAGTGTGGCCCTATTTCAGCCTATCACCTGCGTCTCATCTCATTATTCTGGGGTGGGAGGGCAATGAATTTTGGAATTACAAATAAAACAAAGTCAACATGAAATTAGGTGCTGATTTTGTTTACAGAAATCTTAAAACTCCACATGAATGTAGACTTCATAATCAGACTCATGAATTTATAAAAACAATGCTGTCAGGCCAGCTGCACATGTACAAAGCAGAAAATGAAATGCTCTCAGTGTTTTATTAGTTCAGTCTATAAAAAATCCTAGGTATGTAATCAAGAACTTTCCGCTATGCTACACTTTAAAATGTTACTCTCCTTTTATTTGTCTAATCTCTTATTAGAGATTGTGTTAGTTATCTGAATACTTAGATTGAACAATTCAGAATCACTGAGCTGAGTATCTATGCCTCATTTTAAAAAATGTCTGTAGTTCACAAAGAACAGACTTCTATACCTGTGTTAATAAGGCTTTCTATACCATTCAGCTCCAGCTATTCTTTCATTTTTTATTGTTTCTTTATCTTTCTATTTTATTTTATCTACTTTAGATCTAGATCTAAATCCATATTGGAGAATTTGGAAAAGTACTTTTTGGGACTACCGGAATTCTCAAACCAGCATGGAAGTGGCTGTGCTCATTGGGGAACACTGTAAGTTATATCTGGAAGTTGAGTCATGGCAACTGGACTTCTTTCTTATTAGGTCAAAACGTTTCACTACTCATCCAAGTAGCTTCTTCAGTCTGAGGAGAGTTGGTAGGAGACCCCTCATATATCCTCCACATTGGTTTTCCTTCCTCCTGGTCTGAATAGGCTTGTTAGATGGACAAAGGATTGGGGGGGGGGTGAGTGAAAATCCCACTTCTGCAGTCCTTCTCCACCTATTGTCATGGGTCATGAACAGTTGTTAACAGTGGTCTTTCTGGTGTGTGTTCCTGATATTTCTGGGGACGGATGAAAGGGCAGCATGATAAATAGGAGACAGATTGTATCTAAGGCCTTCACCCCTGTTGATTGAGGGATTTTCTATATGCACATGTATGGCCTCCCTGACCTCTCTCATTTGATGACCAAGATGTACTTGTACAAGATGTACCAGTTGGGACCGAGAAGATAGGTGGCTTGAGAGAGGGGTCAGGGAGGCCAACCTAATAAGAAAGAAGTCCAGTTGCCATGTCTCAACTTCCAGATAATCTCACCTGGATGACTGAGAATCTTCACAGATATACTGTAAATTATAGTTCTTATAATCTTAGAACTGCAGAGCTCAAAGGGACCCTATAGATCATTGACCCTTGTCAAGAAGGCCCAGTGGGGAATCGAGCTCCCAGCTTCTGGCTCTGCAGTCAGATACCTAAACCACTGAGCTATCCAGCAGTTCATAACAGGATCTTCCCCCAATTTCTTGCAGACAAAGAGACAGACAGATAATCATGTGCCATTAAGTCAATTCTGATTTATGGGAATCCTTTTCAGGGTTTTCCAGGTAGAGAATACTCAGAAGAGGTGTACCAGAGCCTTTTCTTTTCTTTTTCCCCCCATGCATTTTAAATGCATAGATTAGGCATCCTTCAGTCTCGAGAGACTATGGTAACGTGCTCTGAATAGAGGACTTGGAATAGCGTCTAGTGTGGCTGAGAAGGCCAATTCGAGAGTGACAATCCCTTCCACGCTGAAGACAAATACAATCTGTCCCCTGTCCAGCTCCCTGATTTTCCTGCTTTCAGGACTGCCTCTTTGCCCCGGCCTGCTGGACAAGTGTCTCTTCAAAATGGGAGAGGCCATGATGCACCGCCTGCCTCCAGGCTGAACACTCAGATGTCAAGGTTTCCCATCTGCTGAGGTTCATTCCTAAGGCCTTCAGATCCCGCTTGCAGATATCCTTGTATCGCAGCTGTGGTCTCCCTCTGGGGCAATTTCCCTGCACTGATTCTCCATACAGGAGATCTTTCAGAATCCGACCATCAGCCATTCTCATGACATGCCCGAGCCAAAGTAGACGTCGCTGTTTCACTAATGTATACATGCTAACAATTCCAGCTCGTTCTAGGACTACTCTATTTGGAACTTTGTCCTGCCAATTGATACCAAAAATGCGTCGGAGACAACGCATATGGAACATATTCAGCTTCCTCTCCTGCCGTGCACAAAGGGTCCAGGACTCACTGCAGTGATTATTATGCTGTAAACCACCCAAAGAGTACTTTAGCTCTATGGGGCGGTATACAAAATAATAACAGTAACAACAACATAGCTCTTGTTCTCTTATACTATCATAAAAGGACTTTCCACATCATAAAAGGACATGTCCACAAAAGTTTTCATTAAAATATAATGGTTAGTCCTTAAGATGCCACTTGTTTTTGTCTCTCTTTTTTGTATTGTTTTGTTTTGTTTCTTTGGATTTTGCCTGAATTCAGAGGGATTCATTCCCAAGAACCCTATTTAGCCATGCACACCTGTGACATCCAAAAGATCCTGTCATTAACAATTTTAATAGCAACATGTAAAGTCAAAGCCATGGCTTCCTGTATTAAACTAAATTCACCTCATATTTGGCCTTCCTCCCTTTTGCTGCCTTCAACTTTTCCCAAAATTATGGTATTTTCTAGTGAATCTTGTCTTTTCGTGATGTGCCCAAAGTACGATGTGAAACATGGTCAAGCCATTAAAATATAACTCTTTCTCTTAGCACTCAAAGCACCAGCAGCAAGAACTTGTGGTCCCGTTGTGGGACAGGTCTTGTTCATATCTCAGCAATACTGAACACAATCTGCTAAGCAGTTATGTCCACAGGAGACAGGGTGAGAGAGAGAGAGAGAGAGAGAGAGAGAGAGGTTGCATAGTGATATATTACCACAATTGTTTTCTTTCCCCTTTTTAGATACACTTCATTCTAAACTGAAGAGTGTCTATTGTTTCTTCGATTTACTGTGCAGAGTGAGCCAGAAATCCCACAAGATCTTGACATCGTCATTTTCTGACACCTTCTCTACCTGTTGTTCCCACGGGTTTTTGGAGGCTAGCAAGTTATATTTTTTGCATAATAACTAGTGCAGTAATTTTGCCACTCTATCATGTCTTAATTTTGTAATCTGTGCAGTCTTTGGACATGCGCAGATGAGGTGTGACACAGCTTCATCTTTTTCTTGGCAGAATCGATATTTCCTGTTAACACTAATTCCTGGAATCTTAGCTTTCATCACTTTGGTTTGAAGTGATTGTTCTTGTGCAGCAAAAATCAAGCCTTCGGGTTCTTTCTTAATGGTCCTCAGTATTAGCCATGCCCATATTGAATTACTGTCATACCTTTCATGAACATTTCTCAGATGTTGTCCGTGCAATGGACAAATTGTTGTTTCTTATATTAAGCCTTTGTTTCTGTTGTTTTCAAAATCTTCTCCATTTTGACTGCCTTAAGTAATTTTTCTCTACTGGTAATAATATAATCATTTAGCCTTCTTTCTTCCTCCTCTGGTACCTGCTGTATTTGCAGTATTCCACAGCCTCCAATTTTTTTATCATAAATATAATCTGTCCATATCACTTTTTGGATGTAGTGTGTGATGCATGTTCATTAGTTTCCGTGTTTTTCAATCCAATTCTTCTAATTCATTTTGAGACCAATCTATTATTCCAGCTGGGTATCCAATTACTGGAACTGCACATGTGTTTATAGCTTTGATTATATTTCCACCGTTCAATATTGATTTTAAGATTTTACGCAGTCTTGATGTGTTGCCTTTCTGTCAGTTCTTTAACTTTTGTGTGCAGGATGTTATCTGCTTCTAGTATTCCGAGGTGTTTATAATTTTCATCACTTGATAGTGATTTTATAATATTGCCATTTTTCAACTCTATTCCATCTAGTTTTTGGATCTTGCCATGTTGTATAGACAGAGCTGCACATTTGTCAATTCCAAATTTCACTTGAATATCTTCACTAAATATTCACACTGTATTTAGCAGTGGTTCTATTTCAGTGGGAATTTTTGCATATAGCTTTAGGTCATCCATGTATAACAGATGGTTCATTTTTCCTGTTTGTTCTGAAATATTCAGTTTTATTTAAAATTATTGACAAGGAGATTAGTGAGATGTTAAACATCAGTGGTGACAAAAAATCCCTTTGAAATCTTCCTCTTTTGATGCTAACTTCCCCAATTTCTTCACCATAGGCCATTAAGACAGTTTTCTATTTTGCTATGTTTTTCTTGAGGACCTTCTGAATATTTTTACTAATCCCAAAAAAATTTAGGTGGGTATTAATACAGCTGTGTGGCAATGAGTCAAACACCTTTTTATAGTCTATTCAGGCCATGTTAACATTTTTTCCCATCTTTTTGCATTCATTATTATCATTTTATCAACAAGCAGCTGATCTATTATTATTGTTGTTGTTGTTGTTGTTATCCACAATACACAGTTTAAACATGTAAGTGATTATTATTGATACTATTGCTATCATTTCTCTGAAACGTTTAACATCTTGCTTCTGGTTTGTCTCAGCAAAAGATGATGCAAAGGAAAATGTTTTCCTTTGGGCAGCTTGGATCCAAAGGCCTTTCAAGCACCTCTTGGTGTGAAATGATAATAATAATAATAAAATGTTACTGCAAAACTAGTGGGAAGAGTGTTGGGATTTTAATTGACTTTCATGTTGTTTCCCCACCAAGTTCAACCTGGGGTGAAACATTGCATTTATGTCAAATTTTGCTGCAAGCAAAACAATAGAAGGACTCTAAAATTAATGTAGGTGTCCAGTCAAAGGCCATACATAGCCATTAGTGGGAGTGCTGGGTTGAGATAATAACGCATTGTAAGCATGAAAAATTCAGCAGTAATTGCTATCTTCTCATCTCTCTCCTTTTCTCCCCCCCCCCTTTTTACTTCATTCTATATAGAACCTGCTACACTTTCCAAAAATGGTCTGTCTTCTGTTCTACCCCACAGTAATGCAATGGATCTCAATCATTATGACTAATGGAACTGCTGAGAAGCTGCTCTTTTATTTTTTGGCAAAATGCAATACCACAGTCGATCTTTCACCACACATTAGGGACCCATGTAACAAGCATTTCTGGTTGCCTGAGGACTAACTTTGATTCACCACCTCCCTACTTTCTGCCACCCAACTCAGTAAACTACAGTAAGATGAGTGGAATGCTATAATACAGTGCTACTGAGAAACTAACACTTATCTTTCTTCCCTGAAAAAGCTTTACAGTTTAAAATTACACCGCTTGTCTTGTTAACATCCATCATCTTGCACCCGAACACCGAATCATTCCTAAATCCCATTCAGATATTTAAAAATATCCAGCAGATACATTTTAAATTTGAAAAGAAAAAGGAAAACAAATCTGCAATAAATTATGCAAGTCTCAAGGGACTGGGGTGTTACTGTACAATCAACTTCTGTGCATGCAGTTTCCCACATTTTGCTATAAATTTTCAACCTGCATTACAATGGCTTAAGACTCAAACCTCTGGACACAATTATGGTTGGCCAGTTGCCTTTTTCCCTGGCAATTAACTTGGCTGTCTTTGAAATCATATTCTGTAGCCTCCAGAGGACAACCTGTTTGCTAACCATGAGATTTCGTCTGTTGGATATTTCGCATGCCATAGTTTTGTTTTTCAACAAAAGAAGCACCATGAGTACAAAAGCACTCAGTGTAATGAAATCCTTTATGCTACCACACAAAATAAATAAATGGGCAGACAAATAGACAGGCAGGCCAATAAGTAGGCAGGTAGACAGAGGGTGTACTTCTGCTGTTGATATAGGGACACAGAAATATTTAATAGCAAATAATTGGATTTGCAAAACATCTCTGCTTAGGAAGTCAAAAGGAAAGCAAGGTTCGCATAACTGCATTGTTATTATTACCAATGCATGCAGCCTTACGACACACTTTCAATATATCAGAGATTAACTTTATTTTCTTGCTATAAATAAAATATAATCATCCTGAAAATTGGTGAAGAGAAAACTATCAGATCCATTAACCTGATGAAGAATTGCTTCAGGCCAACAATACAGTACTGTGGATCTTTCATTTTATTGAGCTATATCTTTTTTGTAGGGCAACCAGCAGAGAAAAAGAGAGAAAGAGAGAAAGAGAGAAATCACATTTAAAATCAAAGAGTACGGATGTGTGCTCCAAGAAATGGTGAGACAGTGTCTGAACATCTTCTCCACCCAGTGTTGACTTTAGCCCGCACCCATGGATCTCCTGATGTGCAAACTCAGAATGCAATGAAAACAAGTTGCTGCTTGAATGAAGGAATATATCATTATATTAACTTCTTTGCATAATTTTCAATATCTACATTGTTAAGATCATAGCTACTGAATCTTATAGTTCCATCCAGAATTGTGTGCTATTTGGAAGCTTCAAGTAGAGCTGTATCTAAGAATGTTGACTAGTGGCACCATCTCTGCCCTGAATGGTGGGCAGAAGCCTCCAAGTGGAGGAGGAGAGAGTGGGTCCCCTAAAAGGAAGACTTCCTCTTCATTCTTTCAAAAAGAGAAAGGAAACTGAAATGTAGGTGTCCTGGGGCAAAGCCCCGGTTGCCTTGCCCCTTTGCTTCAAGGAGAAGAACAAATAACACAGGTCAAATCTGCATTGCCTTGATAAAACTGTGGATGGACATCTCTGCCTGTGACTGTGTTCTTTTCACCCCCGCCTTTACAATACTCAAGAGTGGGCATTTCTCTTGACTCTTTTTGATGAAACCCTCTCATAAAACATGAAATTAACAATAAGGCAATCTTTTAAGAGGATAATGTTTGAGAGGCAACCTATTATTGCCAAACAGAAGGGGTGATTAGTCAGCTGGCTCTGCTTGAACATGATCCAAAGGAACATGATAACACAAGCTATCCTGCCAGGAAACCAGAATAATCACCTAGACTTTTTTTTTATTACTATTGTTAATATTATTGTTAGTATCTTTGTTCCTGCTTCCAGCAACCCATGTTCAGCCAATACACATAACAAATGCCTAGTAATATAATTAATGCCCTCCTGGACGATTGGCACACATTCTCTCTGGCTGCCTCTCCATGCAGCAGCTGCAAATAAAACATAAAACAAATAAAACACCGAGCTCTGTTTGTTACCTTCAGAATTCCCAAATCATGGTATTTGTAGGATATCTAGGAAGACCTGACTAGCACATTGCAAGCACTTATTATTATACCTACCCACCCTGCTGGGTCCTTGCCAATGAAGGACTAGACCAGCTAGTGGGGGGAGGAGCAAAGGAAAATACATATTAATATTTTCTGCAACAGTGTGTACTTCCTTTCTTCACAGGAATGTTGCCACTGGCAGTATAAACCTACACAGTGAAGAGCCAAGGGGTGCATGGCAGAACTGTGCAAGGCTGCAAGTTTGAACTTGTTCCAGTGAAAATCAAACAGGCTGCAGGCTGCCCAACATAGGAGAGTGTTCTGTTTTCTGATCCCACTACAGCACCAGTAAGAATCAAGCAGCCTATAGGCTACATAACCTCCCCAGAGTAATTTTCATAGCCTCTGAAGGGGCCCAAAGGAAAAAGAATATTATTATTAGTTTTATTTGTATGCCACATTTCTCCCAACAAGGGACCCAAAGCGGCTCACAACATTAAAATTCACACAATTAAAACCACAGTAAGTTAAATATTAAAAGACAAATTAAACAATATATGATTTAAAATCAAATTAAAATATTAAAACATGAAAACATGGAAAGATTAAAATTATCTGCTAAAATGAGGTCCAAACCCTCATGTTAATGCTCCTCTAAATGCTCTTTCAAAGGTCCATCCATATAGTTCTGAATGTTGGAACTGTGGTCTCGTTCCTCCATACATCCTAAATCACTCACTCCAGCCTTCTATACCTGGTTTAATTTTTCCTTGAATGTAGCTTGGTTTTGTCAGAGTTTAGTTTCCCCTCCTGCGATGTCGATGGAACCAGTTGTATTGGCTCTTGCCTTACCATTGGACTATTTCATTGACGTGGAGAGGGGGGATTTGCTACTTGGGTAACAGTCTGTCCTCCATATTATTTTACCCAGGCCTCGTACTCTGGAGACACTCCAGCTTCGCATACAGCATCGAAATAACACAGGAAGTAGCAGTTACCGGTTATAACTCTTTGCCCGATTGGCGTAGAGCGTGATGCCAGGGGCTACTTCCGATGGTGGGAGAGGTCATTGCACCTCACTAGGTAGCTACCACCCGCCTTAAGCTGGACAGCCCCAGCCAGTAAGGTGCTGCCTTGCCACGGTCTGTTAACCTCACGGGGTGCATGGGGTTTTGGGTGAAAGCCAACAAGCAGATCGATAACCCTGCACCATGCAATAATCATAAGAAAACATCTGCCCTAAAGCTGGACACCTGGAATGTTCGGACAATGACCCCTGGCTTTTCTGACGACCTGCAGGAAATAGACGACGTGCACAAGACAGCTGTCATCGAAATGGAATTGACTAGGCTGCAGATGGACATTGTTGCCCTGCAAGAGACAAGATTGCCAGACTCAGGATCTGTCAAAGAAAAAAAATTCTCGTTCTTGTGGCAGGGAAAACCATTGAATGAGACCAGGGAATATGGTGTTGGCTTTGCGGTTAGAAATACTCTGCTGAGATCCATTGTTCCACCTACTGCGGGGAGTGCTGATCACAATTCTTGGCCCACTTGTCTAGGCTGTTTTACCATTGGGAAGATGAACGAAATAGGCCAACGCTTGCTGGAGTTTCGCTGTTATTATGGTCTTTGTGTCAGCAACACGTTCTTTAATACGAAGCTTCAACACAGAGTCTCTTGGAGACATCCAAGATCAAAGCATTGGCATCAGCTCAATCTGATCCTCACTGGACGCTCCAGCCTTCCTTGTATTACGATCACACACAATTATCAGGGTGCTGATTGCGATACTGATCACTCCCTGGTGTGTAGTAGAGTAAAACTGTGAATAAAGAGATTGTATCATACGAAAAAGGAAGGAAGACCACGTATTGACATCAGCACGACTCACGATAAGAGAGAAGTGGAGGAATTTGCTCAAGCTTTTGAGGAAACTCTTCCAGGCCCAGCTGATGCAAATGCACCTGAACGATGAGAACATTTCAAGAATGCTGTTTATAACACCACCTTGTCCACATTTGGCAAGAGGACCAAAAAGACGGTAGACTGGTTTGAAGCCCATTCGGAGGAGTTGATGCCAGCCGTCGAAGAAAAGGGAGAGCTCTTGTTGTTTTTGTTGTTAGTCGTTAAGTCGTGTCCGACTCTTCATGACCCCATGGACCAGAGCACGCCAGGCCCTCCTGTCTTCCACTGCCTCCTGGAGTTGGGTCAAATTCATGTTGGTAGCTTCGGTGACACTGTCCAACCATCTTGTCCTCTGTCGTCCCCTTCTCCTCTTGCCTTCACTCTTTCCCAACATCAGGGTCTTTTCCAGGGAGATTTCTCTTCTCATGAGATGGCCAAAGTATTGGAGCCTCAGCTTCAGGATCTGTCCTTCCAGTGAGCACTCCGGGTTGATTTCCTTCAGAACGGATAGGTTTGATCTCCATGCAGTCCAGGGGACTCTCAAGAGTCTCCTCCAGCACCACAATTCAAAAGCATCAATTCTTCGACGGTCAGCCTTCTTTATGGTCCAGCTCTCACTTCCATACATCGCTACTGGAAAAACCATAGCTTTGACTATGCGGACCTTTGTCAGCAAGGTGATGTCTCTGCTTTTTAAGATGCTGTCTAGGTTTGTCAGCGCTTTCCTCCCAAGAAGCAGGTGACTTTTAATTTCGTGGCTGCTGTCACCATCTGCAGTGACCATGGAGCCCAAGAAAGTAAAATCTGTCACTGCCTCTATATCTTCCCCTTCTATTTGCCAAGAGGTGATGGGACTGTGAGGGTTCGACTTTAGGCTCCTTCCCCAACTCAAAGAAATCCTGAGATTTTTGTGGTTTAGAAACAGGTGATATATTTATTGGGGTGTTCAACAAGTAACCAGTGTCCAAAAAATGATTCCAATGTCTTTCGCCTTCTGATAACGGGTCAGGAAGGGGCTTCCACTCGTCGTCCAGGAACGGGTTCTTCTCACTGGAGTTCCAAGGAACCCGGCCAATCGGCCAAAGTGTTCTGATTTATAGTCTGTCTCGTTTCTCCTTCCAGCAGGGGCATGGTCTCATCGTCCCGGCCATCACCCCACACGGGACCTCATTCTGGTGAAGGGGTCTTCCAGGGTCCTCCCTGAACCCTTTCCTCCTCATCTCGTTCACCCTCCATTCCAGCCTCTCTCTCCTCTCTCTCTCTACTCTTTCTTTCTCTTCTCTTAGTTTTCTCCTCCACTCCCTCGCTTCTGACTCTCCCCAGTACGAGGGTCTCGGAGGGATCTCCTTTCTCCTCCTATAATCTGCCTCCTCCTTGGGCACTCTCAGTCTTTCCCATACCCCGGTCCATGGATCTTCCATCCATACCCACTCCCAACCTGGTGGCAACTGTTCCTCCCTCCTCTTTATATCCGCTGTTCCCGCCTCTATCTCCACCCTCTTCTTCCGTTCCATTCCCGCCGCTTTCCCCCGAATCTCCTCAATGGTCAACTTTTTTATTACTCCTTCTATCTCCTCCATCTCTGTCCCTTGCTGCTCTGTTCTTTTGGGGGTTGAAACAGGCTGGGTCTGTACTTCTTTTTCAGCTGTATGGAGTGGCCCTGCATGGCATAGCCCATAGCTTCTCTGAATTACTCAAGCCCCTTTGCCACAACAAGGCAGCAATCCATGAAGGGGAGGAGAGCTCTAGCAGCATACAAAGCCTGTCCTAGTGAGTACAACTTGCAGGCTCTTTGACTTGCTCGTAGCAAAGTCCAACAGGCTGCCAGGAGATGTTCCAATGATTATTGCCTTCAGCTCTGCTCTCAGATACAGATAGCAGCGGACACAGATAACATCAAGGGAATGTATGATGGTATCAAGCAGGCTTTAGGTCCAATACAGAAGAAATCTGCTCCCTTGAAGTCTGCTACAGGCATGATCATCCAGGACCGAGCACAGCAGATGGAACGCTGGGTGCAGCACTACTCTGAGCTATATTCTAGAGGGAACGTAGTAACCAAAGAGGCATTAAATAACATCGAGGACCTTCCTGTCTTGGAAGGAGGCGAGTGAGTCCAGCAAAACAACTTTAGCAGAAATAAAAGCGGTCTTGGACTCACTCGCCTCCGGCAAGGCACCTGGGAAGGATAACATCCCTGTTGAAGTGCTGAAGTGCTGTAAAGAGATCATCACCACTGAGCTGTATGAAATCTTTTGTCTTTGCTGGAGGGAAGGTGGAGTACCACAGGACATGAAGGGTGCAAACATTGTTACATTGTATAAGAACAAAAGCGACAGGGGCGACTGCAATAACTACCGTGGCATCTCTCTTCTCAGCATTGTAGGGAAGCTGCTTGCTCGTGTCATGCTGAACAGGCTCCAGGTGTTTGCAGACAGAGTCTATCCAGAATCACAGTGTGGATTTTGAGCTAATAGATCCACCATCGACATGGTATTTTTCCTCAGACAGTTGCAGGAGAAATGTAGGGAACAACAACAGCCACTCTTTGTGGCCTTCATAGATCTTACAAAGGCCTTTGATTTGGTCAGCAGGGACAGACTTTTTTAAAATACTTCCTCTTCGCCGATGATGCAGCTGTTGTTGCCCATTCTGCCGAAGACCTCCAACAACTTATGAATCACTTTAGCAAGCCCTGCCAAGATTTTGGATTAACAGTCAGCCTGAAGAAAACACAAGTCATGGGCCAGGGCGTGGACTCACCTCCCTCTATTACCATCTCTACATAAGAATTGGAAGTTGTTCATGATTTCGTGTACCTTGGCTCAACGATCTCTGACACTCTCGCTCTAGATGTCGAGCTGGATAAACGTATTGGCAAAGCAGCTACCATGTTCTCTAGACTCAAAAAGACAGTATGGCTTAACAAGGAGCTGACAGCATATACCAAGATCCAGGTCTATAGAGCTTCTGTCCTGAGTACACTCCTGTACTGCAGTGAGTCCTGGACCCTTTGTGCACGGCAGGAGAGGAAGCTGAATACGTTCCATATGCGTTGTCTCCGACGCATTTTTGGTATCAACTGGCAGGACAAAGTTCCAAATAGCGTAGTCCTGGAACGAGCTGGAATTTTTAGCATGTATACATTACTGAAACAGTGACGTCTACGTTGGCTTGGGCATGTCGTGAGAATGGCTGATGGTCGGATTCCAAAAGATCTCCTGTATGGAGAATTAGTGCAAGGAAAGTGCCCCAGAGGGAGACCACAGCTGTGATACAAGGGTATCTGCAAGCAGGAACTGAAGGCCTTAGAAGTGGACCTCAACAGATGGGAAACCTTGACATCTGAGCGTTCAGCCTGGAGGCAGGCGGTGCATCATAGCCTCTCCCAATTTGAAGAGACACTTGTTCAGCAGGCCAAGGCAAAGAGGCAGTCCCGAAATCAGCAAAATCAGGGAGCTGGACAGGGGACAGATTGTATTTGTCTTCAGTGTGGAAGGGATTGTCACTCTCAAATTGGCCTTCTCAGCCACACTAGACACTGTTCCAATACTGCTATTCAGAGCACGTTACCATAGTCTCTTGAGTCTGAATGATGCCTACTGAGTTTCCCGTCCTTTCCCCCTCCCACCTCTCCCTTTTCCTCCCTTTTATGCCTCCCTACTCTCCACCCTGTCTCCACCCCTTGTCCATTGATGTTGCCCGATTTGGTAGTGGAAGTTTCCTTTTCTTTCTTTTTCTTTTTTAAAGAAGAGTGCATGGATTTCTTCTCTTTTTTTCAAACAATTTTTATTTTTTATTAAACAAAAACATATAGTAAAGAAACAAAAGAACAACAAATGGATAAAACACAATAATTATACACAAAACAAATTGAAACAAAGTGCTCCCCCCCACCAGGACCAATGGAGAACTAGACCTTTTCCTTTATTTCAAGGATTCCCCTTCCAAAATTGTAACATTTCTTGTGATGGTGCTCTTTCCTTTCCCTTTATTAATACATAATAAATGAAATATCCCCAAATTTCTGCAAAAGTATGCCTTTTAAGCACTCCTTTCTTTACTTTAATATTACATGTTAATTTGTCATTGATAGCTATATTCCATACCTCTGTATACCATTCTCTTAATTGAAAATTATGTTTTATTTACCAATACTTGGCTATAATTAATCTACCAGCTGTAACTAAATTGGTTTTAATTTTAATTCTATAGTTGTCCAATTATATTCCACCTTATCAAATATTGATAAAAGTGCTATTTTAGGACATACTTCTACATTTCGTTTGGTTATTTCTCTTATTTCCCCAAATACCATTTGCCAAAATTTCATCACTCTCTCACATTCCCACCACATATGAAAATAAGTACTATTTTTCTGGCATCCCCTCCAGCACAACAGAGAGTAATTTTTATTTATTTGGTTTAGTTTCACTGGAGCTAGATACCATCACCAAACAATTAAAATTCTCTTTAATTCTTATAGACATGGATTTCACTATTCTTATGTCCCATATTTTCTTCCATCTCTCAGTGTTTATCCCTTCCCTCATATCATATTCCCATAAGGCCCTCAGAGGATCCTGTTGATCCTCTGCTTCAATTAATATTTTATAAATGTTACTAACTATACCTTTCAGTGCTTTATTTTCTGCTAAATTTTCATGTGGATTTCTTCCTAACATGGAGAAAAGTCTGGAGAGTTTGAAGGAGAGCTTAAATCTGAGAGTTGCTATTTTCTTTCTTTTAAGGTAAAACAGAATCCTGGCTATATTGACGAACTATTGGATAAGTCAGTGGTTTAGGTATCTGGCTGATGAGCCAGAATTTGGGAGTGCCTCTGTGACTTAATGTCCCATGGGGCTCGAAATGATCCACGGGGGTCCCTTCTCTCTCTCTCTCTCTCTCTCTCTCTCACACACACACACACACACAATTTGTTAAGGCAGCAAGAGGCTGCCCTACTCCATGTTGGGAAAACTCACATGCAAGGTCACATCTGATGTCAGGGGTAGCTCTAGTTATACACACTTCCTTTCTCAGACCATACTCCTCTGAGAGAAAGGCACGGATGAAGATAACAGAATCACCTGGCTGGAATTACCTGGCTGGCCAAAAAAACCCAAAACAAACAAAAAGCCAATTCCCAAGTAAGGGGAAATGGCCTTGAAATGGAAGGAAAGTATTTGATTAGATTTAAATTTTATGTAATGTCTTATAGACTAGTTAAACTAATACAAATCAATGGGCAACGGAACACCCTCGACAGGAACAAAGTGTGTGCATGATCTCTAAAACAAAGTGTGCCCACATATACTTTATTTAGCAAAAGAAAGAAAGAAAGAAAGAATTAAACCCACTAGAAGAGATATACAAGTGTTACAGGCAGTGTTCCACTCCATGTCTGTATTCAGTATGTGGAGATAGAAATATGATCCTGCCTGTTGGTCTCTCTCTCATTATCTATGTCCTAGCTTCTTTGGAACCAGGCCCTACAAGCTTGGAGGACAGGTAAAATTTTAATCGTTTAATTTTTCAACTCATATTTTGATTTTGATTTTCCCCAATGTATTTCTTCAGAATACAGGAGTAAGCTTATCTTGACTGTTTTTACCTGAATGAAATTCCATTTTTTTTGTGTAGAAAGCATGTGTACTGGATCTGGGTCTAGTCTAACTGTTTTCCTTTCCCTTGGAGGGAGATTAGACGCAAGTGCATTTAAAGAAAAAATTACTCACTTCGTTTGGCTTACAATAGTAGATTTGTTTCTGAAATAATCAAAGTAACAAATCCTACACACTATCATATAACTAACATCTTTAGAAGATAAAACAGTAACATCAGTACACCCATAGAAGCAAAGGGAAAATTTTTCATTAACGAGATTTCTTCTCATATTTGTCCACTGACAAAAGGGTGCACATAGCTTTCTGTTTCCTGACACAACCATTAGCTTCCTCATTTTTTCCTTTCTTGTTCAAACTGTATAACAATGACATATTTTGCTGGAAATGTGTACAGCAAAGCCTTATTCAATGTATAAAAATCTACTACGAAGCACAAATGTTAGAGAAAGTGTGTGCGAAAATATGCACAAATACTGTGTAGGAAATGCAAAAACAAATCTACAGTGTGATCTAAAACAAGGAGAGGAATAAAATGCAGGTGAGACTTGCAGAAGCAGAACAAAATTCAAATGATGTTCACAACCTTAGTCAAAAGGGATTCTGATTCCAAAATACTTTAATGTTGTCAACTCTTGTGGCCTGCGCTTCTTTGTTTGGAGAACATTCAATCCATAGCAGCCTAATCTGTAACCATAAAACAAGAACCAGTCTCTGGATTTACATCTAAGAGAGACATGCCTGGCAATTTCCATGTTGCCAAGAACTTTTTGGACTTTACATCCAAGAGCATATTCCCTGACAAAATCCATCATGCCCTGAATGCTTGGACTTTATGTTCTTGACACTAGTACAAACCTGATGAAGTGGGTTTTTAATCCACGAAAGCTCATGAACTGTATGATGATTTTTAAGTGGTCTATAAAGGTATCGCCTATTTCTGCATTTGCAGTTCCTTTTTTAATGTTATTAATTTACTGATGTGTGCATTTGCACTTCATCTACACAGTGGCGTGTTTTTTAATATCGATGTTTCAATATCTAAATAAATTTTAAAAAATTACCTAGACTGCTGGGATTCAATGTTCAACCATACAATCTTTTGGGCGTTGGGTTTCTCTTTTTAACTTTTTGACAAAAGTTAGAAGGAAAACCAAAACTTTGTAAAAGGTGAAATACTTTACCACTAGCAGATTTCTTTCAATGTGAGCTTTTGTGGATCAAAATCTACTTCTTTACAGATAGGGACTGAAATAAATATCCTCTGTATTTATTCCCATGGTGTTGAGATCCATGTCCCAGTGAGGATACAAATAATAAACATAGTGATAACACAGGAACAATATCACACATTAACACAGGAAATGCACCATTAAGCTGTTAATTACCAGATCCTAGCAGGAGTAATAAGCTTGATAGTCTTGGCTGTCACACAAATATTGATCTTTCCCATATGTATTGGAATGAAAACTTGTTTGTGCAGAAGATTCCTAAGATTCTGCCATTTATATTGCCGTTTCTCATGTTTGATCATTATGAAACCCTAATATTCAAAAGATCAGAGTTCTCCTGTGTAGGTACTGTACCAGCTGTCAAATCTGAATATGTAAGCACTGTTCTGAACAACCCTATAAAAACAATTACATATGACTCTTGTCCAAAACTATTATACACAATTCAACTATCATGTTGTGATCAAATGGTAATTTAAGGCAGCAATAGAAACAGCTGTCACAAGAACATGGATTTCAGTCTGCACCTTATCACAATTTAGTATTCAAATGAGCACTGCGCATCATGCTACAAGCACATCTGGAGCTCTCAAAGACCATGACACAGGAGCTCAACCTATACCAAGTTCTGCCAAGATGATGAGGCTTCAGAGGTGGATGACTGATTCCCAAGGACAAAAGACTGGCTGGAAGACAAGCTATCATGAATAAGTCAGTTTGGAGTAAGTATGGTCTGCCTCAGTGGAGAGACTATTTTCACCAGTCAAATTGCAGATGTTCAGGGTAAAAACATTGCAGTGCAAATACACATCTAAAATAGATATTTTGTGTACTTTTCTACCCTTCTGAACAGATAAGGCTGGTGGCAAGTTAAAGAGTGCATTCTGCTTGCGTCGACCCCTTCACAGCCACCTTTCATGTCAACTAGATTTGTGTAAGCTTTCCTTGAAAAACCCACCAAAAGAGCTAGTCATTTAACAGTAGCGGAGGTTGGTAGATTGCACCCAATGTCTTTAACCAGTTAATGATTTTCCCCAAATTACCATTCTGCAATCTAATATAAAATTAATTTACAGCAAGACAAAGATAACCTAGGAAATTAAACTGTCAGAATCATTTACAATTATAGCATAATAAGGAAAGAGCTTTCAAAACATAAACACTGTATCTAGAATTAGATACAGAGAAAAGGATTTATTATATCATATATGTGGGAATATATTTATTATATATGTGGGGATAGACATTAATGGATTCTCATTAAGCACAGTGACTTTGAATACTTTCAGAGCAGAGATAAACTTCAAACAACTTTGGGATAATATCCTACAAGGAGAGTAGGTGAGTTTATGTCACTCCTCTGCCCTACTCATTCACCATGAATGCAAATGTGGAGCTCCAGTTTTGCTGTTGGAAAATACCCATGGTCAGATATGCCCAATAAGCTGTACATACTCAGGAAAAGGATGAAAGTATTGGAATATTTCTTTCAAATAATCCAATTTAGCAGGCATCACAAAGGAAATATATTATTTTGAGATTTGCAGAAAAGATTCAGGTCTATGAGATTAATATTTTATTTTAATTTACAACATTTGCAAAACACATATTGCTGCTCCCATTGTTTCAGGGCTGAGTGAATATATTATCCAGAAGGTTGTTTTGATCATATTTTGACAATGGGAAAGTTTCCTAGTTCTCAGTTAATTTATTTATTTATTGAATTTATATCCCACCCATCTAGACAACGTCTACTCTGGGCGGCTTACAACAAATATATCATAAAAAACAATTAAAACATCAATTCAAATCAATAATATTAATATCATTCAAGATGGAAAAAGTAAATAAAGATTAAAAGAAAAAGTGAAAGTCAAGTATTGACAGGAGGGAAGGCCTGCCTAAAGAGCCAGGTCTTTAGTTGGCTCTTAAAAACGCCCAGCGAGGGTGCCAGGTGAATTTCTGACGGAAGGCTGTTCCAGAGTCGAGGGGCCACTGCCGAGAAGGCCCGGTTTCTTGTTCTTTCTTTCCGGGCCTCCCTCGGCGTTAGGCCCCTCAACCGTCTTTCCTGGCTATAACGAGTGATTCGAGTAGATCTAGGTGGAAGAAGGCGTTCCGCTAGATATCGAGGTCCTAAACCGTTTAGGGCTTTATATGTAATCATTAGCACTTTGAAATCAATGCGGAAATGAATGGGCAACCAATGCAAAGCAGCCAGAGTGGGAGAGATATGCTGATGTTTTCTCATCCCACTTAGAAGTCTGGCCGCCGCACTCTGCACCATTTGAAGCTTCCGCATCAATCTCAAAGGTAGCCCCACGTAGAGCGCTTCCCAAACCACCGATGGAGGGGCCACCCACCCTCAGGACCTCCGTCTTATCCGGGTTCAGCCTCAGCCCATTCTCCTGCATCCATTGCAGTACAGCCTCCAGACAGCGCTGAAGGGACAGAACAGCATCCACTGAGGTAGGTGAAAAGGAGATGTAGAGCTGAGTGTCATCAGCGTACTGATGGCACGAAGCCCCACACCCCCTGATGACCCCACCCAGCAGCCTCATATAACACACAGAAAATCTTTTTCACTCAACTTCTCATTAATCACTTTAGAGGCATGTTAGCTAAATTATATGTATTGATGTTATGTGCCATTAAATCGCCTCCGACTTATGGTGACCCTATGAATGAGTGACTTGCAAAATGTCCTGTCCTCAACTGCCTTGCTCACCTCTCATAAAGTCAAGCCTATGGCTTCTTTTAGGGAGTCAGTCGATCTTGTATTTAGTCTTCTTCTTTCCCTGCTGCCTTCCATCTTTCCCAGTATTATTGCTTTTTTCCCAGATAATCTTGCCTTCTCATGATGTGCCCAAAGCAGGACAGCCTTGGTTCCCAAAATTATATGTATTAGCCAAATTAAACCTAATATATATATGACTTCAACATGAGAAAAACCTGCTGCCCAAAAGATCACCACTTCCTTAAAATGCAAGTGATACAGTGTCTGAGGTGTAATGCGTATTGTTGATCCCTTCTTTGAAAGCTGTTAGCTGAGTGAAATTATCCTGGTTTACAGCATGAAAGGTTCTTGGCGTCAAACAAGAAGACTATCAACTGAATAATCCACAAGGCAATTGAAAGCTATATTCTTCTTAAGTACAACCTCTTCATCTCTCTTACTCTTCCTGTCTGGCTGTCAGTCAGTCAGTCTCTCTCTCTCTCTCACACACACACACACACAGACACAGAGAGAGAGAGAGAGAGAGAGAGAGAACGCAAAACCCATGCCTGATAGTTTGTGCATCTGTGTAGTATTCCCAAATACAGCTTTCTTGTTATAATAACAGTTCAGCTGTGAGGCATGCTTATGTTGTAAATACATGAGATGCCCTTCCTTGCAATAAGGGAACAGAGAAGGTTAACATATAGGGGGTAAGAATTTGGCATACCATTATAACGTACTCCCCGGAGAAGCTGCTAGCTGTTATTTCATTTCCGTTTCCCTGCTGCTGCTCTCACAGCTAACAGAACAGAAACCAATTGTCCGCCTGGCTGCCACTGAACTTCAGTGTGCTATGTGCCTCAGCTTTACATTTGAAAGGGACCTGACCAATTAACAAGTTATTTTGATCTTGTAACTGCTTCATTTTGTATACCAGTAGACCAGCTCTCCCCTCCCAACTTTCATCCTCCAGAAGGGGTGAACTACAATTCCCATCAATCCAAGCCAACATGGAAGATGCCAGTTTGGGGAAAGTTGTATTAGACAAAAATCTGCCCACCCCACCTCAATTCTACCCCCTCCATGCAACACGTTGGCTGGGCTCTGACTAATACACAGGGAACTCAGCTTGCACAGTAAAGCTCCTCAGAAGCTTCTGGTTTGGCAATTTGGCTGCAACGCAGAGGCTCAAACAATAGTGAAAATTTACAGCATTCCACATGCATAGCTGCAGAAGTGCTTCAACCATACACAGTGGGCTCTCTGCAATAATGATTGAAAGTGTCACTTTCCTAGCAATTAGGAAGACCTACTTAGCTGTGGCATTTACACTTCCATAAATATGTCATGGTTTAGCATCATACATTACCAAATCTAGAACAACACTAATGCAAAGGTTCAGCTGTGAGAAGTGGTGTTTCCATAAGAAACTCTACAGATAGCCATTCCAGTAACGCTCCAGAAAATAATTTGGAGGCATGCAAGGGGCTGCAGGGTGGAGACAAAATTGCTCCGTCCTCATTATAGTAATAGAACCTCTTCCTTTTCCTTCTCCTCCTGTTCCTCCTCCCAGAGGCTGGGCATCAACATGACTAAATTGACTTTGCTTGCAACTGCTCTAATCCAATGGCTTGCGCTGCATGCAAAACCAGCTACCCACATTCTTCAGCCAATAAGCTCTTCTCTTTCTGGTATTTCTTTTCCAGTTTATTTTCCTACAAATGATCACATTAATAAATGTGTGCATTTCCTTCCTCATTATGTGATTGAAGTATTTCAACTTTCTGCATTTTAGTCTGTGATGATTTCTTAGTCTTTTTTTCTTTTCTCTTAGCACTTGTTTTTTGGTCACCCTCTGACTCCCAAAATTCCTAGCATCTTGCCATCAATCCGCAATTCAAATGCTTCTGTTTCATATTTTATAGCAACCTGTGTAAAGCTGCTCCATCAGCAGAAGGAATTAGATAAATGTCACCTCAGCAGATCAAGTGGATCTGCAACTTATGATCCAATAATAGGGAATTCTGTTACTTACCTTACCTTTGATTTGTAATGCAGACAGGTTTCGATTTCCTTGTCAAAACAGCAAGTAAATTACCCAACATTAAAATAGTATTGTTTACTCCAACCCACTTTTTTCAGTGTATTTATGCTTTTCAATCTGCATCTCTGTGTATGCATATACTGAGTACAGGGAACCACTGACTCAGAGTAGTTCTCAACCCTAACCTAGGACATGCTAGGGGACTGAAGGAAGCTGTGTCTTTTATATGGAAAGCACAGGCTCTACACTGAGTCATATCTCTTCCTTTATAAGGATTTCATCAGTTTTCTCTGCCTGTTAGATTCGTTACCTTTTGAGGTAATAGCTGCTTTACCTTTTGAGTATGGTGACAATGTATGCTCTACCTTGATTGACCCAAGGTACAGATTTTCAATATGGATAACTGTATTGCCTTGCAGACAGCAGCACTACAGTCCTATTCTGTTTTTCCCCAGGTGTTTCTCATTCAATTCCCATTTAAGAATATCAGCAGTGTTTTAGGAACAGTGACTTTGTTCAGCCAAACCATTTCTGACAGCCCAGGCACAGATTTTTATCTCTTTACATAAAACTCCATCAGTGGTTCTTGCTCTCAACCACACCTGGAACAGCATATGGTTTTGATCCTTAAGTTTGTTGATCCGTCTTCCCCCCCCCCCCCAGCTAATCTGTTTCTCAAAAACAGAAAGAAATGAAACTCATCCTGTTCATGCCCAAGTATCTGCACATGCATTTAGAACAAATGTGGTTACATTAGAAGAGAAGAGGGGAAAGTTTCTAAAAAGCTTTAGAACTCTTTTTAAAAAATCATTGTATAAATAAACTCATTAAACATTTGGCTTAGTGATAAAGACCATGTTGGAAAAACTGTCCACTGATGTTTTCCAAAAGACTGAGAAGACGATATGCACCAAAAACACTGAACACCTTCAAAGTCCAAGCTGACCTTTGTTTTTCCTCCAATATCATTTTACAGTCGAACCAATTAATTTTACATGTGATCGAAAAGGTACATCTTGCCAATGGGAAAGGACTGGCATGGCAAAAGTGCTGATAAAATATGGACCAGGACAGCCGCTTACAACTAAGCCACCTGCAAGCTGAGCCTCCGGATCTTACTTTTCAAAATACAGTTTTGCCAGATACAGACTATCCAAACTAGGAGAATAACATTTTATGTATTCCTTGTATGGAATGTTATCCAGATCTGTCTGTTCTCCAGAAAAATTGGCATCCCAAATAAAATGGATTTCTTTTCCCACCTGGAAGCCTCCAGATATGCCTCAGATCTGCTCAAAAATTGGGAAGAGGAAGAATCCTGTTGTATGGGTAGTTTTGCCCATCTGCCCATACTTCCCCTCTGCATAAGACTTTGTATTTCAGTGACAGATTTAAAGTGTCTAAACCACCTCACTTTTTCTATTTCAATTCTGTTATAACAGAAGCAGGAGTGTCCCTTACTGAGGCAAAGTGAAACAACCATTATAGGTGACAGATGTGGTTGGGGGGCAAAAAGAAAACATCCTGTTCCAGCCATTCCCCTCTTGGGAAGGACATGTCTGGGTGTGCCACAAAGCTTGTGCTGTATCCCAGACTAGTAGCCTGCTCACCTCATATATGCCATAGGACACAATCCTGCTGCCAAGCCGAGAGTCAAGCTGAGTTGACTTCTATACACTGAAAGAAGAGGCAGTGCCATCTTCACCAACGTGTCTTTGGCCATCCCTGGCAATTGCCCTGCAATGTAGGCCAGGAGTATGCCCTCTGTGTACTTCCTGCCAAATCTGAAAGAATCCTAGTTTGTGTAAGATTACCTGTTGCAATTAATGAGTTCATAGTTGATATGAAATGTGAGCTGGTATCTTCCCTGACCAGATTATTAACCATCATATTCTGTCTGAAATCCAGTAGTAAGTTTCACCTAAAACACACACACACACACACCCCTCTGCTTAGTTTAAAACTGCAATGCTATTCCAGTTCTGGATATAAGTAACAGTGAACACAATGTGACATCCCTTTGAGCAAATGTATGTAGGATTTGTCAGTCAGGAACATAAACCTATTCACTGTACTTTCACTGTACATTCATTCATTTAAAACACATTCAGCTGAGATGATCCAGTACTGTTTCTGTGCCCAGTTAGGTAATTATCACCTTTCCACCCTGGCCTATACTTTTCTTGGCATTGTTACTTTAAAAGGCATTTAGTTCTGGCAGCTTGAGTAGTGTTTAGTTACATCATTAAAGCAATCAGCACTACGGGGAATTCTTATAATGTGTATATTATAAGAATAATTTTTATTACTTTGCGGTTCCTTTAGGGGTGTGGTTGTTACATTATAAACAAGCAATGATAGCCCTAAGGGGGAACACATAAAAGTAACTCCTTTCAATGCCTCCTTAGATTGAAACTGACAAGGTAATTGACGAGAATGTTTTTAATAGGCAGGATTTATATCAGTCACTCTGGGGCTCCACAAATTAGGCCATCGGCAGCATGTTTACAAGTACGTACATGCACTAAATAACATGTTTTTAGTGTAGGCAACCCATGACCATCGGCCCGGTATATTGCTTGGTTCAATGGGCATTGCACTTGAGTGGAGCTTTTCCTCCGGGTAAGGCAGGCAAGGCAGAACTTCTTGTGCCTTCTACAGATCTTTAATGCAAAATTGTTTCCCCCCCCACGTAATATTTATCAGAAATGTTTGACTTATTTGCCAACTGCACATGTAATTTTACTGTACAGTTTACTGAGAGCTACTAAATTGGACTTGCATTCTGCATTCATAAGGTACACAAAAAAAATCCAAAAGTTTCAAAATAAAATACACAGTTAACAAAAAACAGTTATTTCTAGTAATAACTATCAAAATATTATTTAGACATATACATATGTATATGCATATACATATAAATGCATATGTAACCTGGTATCTTTCCTGTTTTCCTATCACTTTCTCAGATAAGAGAGACCAAGGGGAACCAAAACCTTGCTCCCATGGCAAGAGCATCCCTGTTAGAAGCTTTCAGATATTGATGGCAATCAGATTAGATTTTCTTAAAGGTCTGTTATAATACATGGAACAGAAAAATCCATTTCTCCTTCTCATGCCTACTTGAATGGGCTTCCTTGAAAGACAGAAATTATTCCTCTTTTACAAATCAAACTGCTGAACTAAGAACCCTTCCTATAAAGTGTTGCAGAATTTATTTTTTGCTACACAGTAAAAGTATAGAGATCCAGAGGAGAATAGCTGCAAGTTCCCTCAAATAGTCTACCCCTTTCTCTTTAATTGGTACTTAAAAGTCTCAATAACTCACTCTGAGACATTTATAGGAGAAAGAATAAATACATTTCTTTACATATAGTCATTTGAAATTGCAGATTTATGCATGCTGCTTTATTTACTGAACATATACTGACAACCAACTGAAGAGATCAACAGCAAACAAACAACTGTCACCAAAGCAAGGAAGAGAAACAGCACTTAGCAGAGAAGTAAGGCTCTCTTTTAATTCAATTGAAGGAACAATTGGTTGGTGTTGGATAAACAGACAATCACCCCAGCCCACAAAAGTCCTTCCCAATCACACAAACTACAGACAGCATTAGAGGCTGCAAACAACAATCCAACATAATGAATGTACTATACCAACACTCCTTGGTGGAAAAATATGTTCCAGAAATGGGGATATGGGGTGAAAGGAAAGACGTAGGTGGAACAGGAAGGAAGGCTCAGGGAGGAAAGTGGAGAAATGTGATTGGATGCAGTGACAACAAGGAATAGCAAACATGACACAGGGTGTAAAAAAGAAGGAAAACAAAGTGCAATACATGGCATTTCCAGATACCTCCTTAGTAATCTCCAATGTGGTGGAAACTCCTTCCACAAATCAGCTTCCTCAAGAAGCCAATCTCACTTTTCAAATATCAAACAATGGCTGCAATCCTACATATCTTTACCCAGAGTAGCCCCGCTGAGTTTGATCAGACTTGATTCCAAACAGACATATATACAGGATTGTGGTCTCTGTTGTAATCTATACGCACTTAACTGGGAGGACGTATGATCAAATTCAGAAGAGGAGAAATTTACGAGCTTATAAATGGCTATTTCATTTGGAAACAATGAATAAATCAGGCAGCTTTCACTTGCTCTCTGTTGTCTTCTACAATTTTATTCTCTAACTTTAGATTACATTCTAGGACTTCTGATTGCAAACTCTCCAGACTAGAGATCTCTTCTCGTTTGTTCTCTGAAGTGACACTCACTCAGCTGATGCAATATCAAAAAGTTATAGCTACAAGAGCAACATTAATATTTGAGAATATTCCAAACCAATGAACACTTTTACACAGTTGTTCCTATGTTCCCTCTGTTTTTTTTGCCCAACATATTTTCTCCTCAACAAATAAACGAAATATGACACAGCAAAAATATTGTTCTTAAGAGATAAACTACTTTATAGAAAAAGTTTCTCAAGGTTTTATTGGTAGCTGGGAAGCCCAATGGTGTTTATTAGCAGCATTTCACTTCGTTAGCATGGTTTACATGTATCTCACTTTACAACTGTCAGCTGTCAACTGAAATGATGGGGGTTGACACAGGAGAATCTTAAAGGTTCAGCTCCTTTCAAATGTGCTAAATGAACAAGAGCTGTTTAATTTGGGCTCTGCTGAAACCAACAAAAAACTCTTGTAAGTATGCAGGTTTTATTCCATTTTTGCATGTTTAGTATTCACAGAGAATTTTAAATGCTTTCCAACCAGATACACTGTTAATTCTATGAGTGAAAAAGATTCCGTTAGGCAGACTTCAGGCAACAGTGAACTACTAATGGAATTACTTTTTTTAAAAAAAATCTGAAATTCATAATATAGGGTCTATATCAAAGGTGGGAAAAATCATCTCTGCATTTCCCTGCTGTCTTCTATTGCTTTGGATTAAATTATATTCTTCTGTTATAACATGAAAATTGTATGATATGTTAACGAGCAAACAAAACTCTTCTCCTACATTTGTAAGTCTCTCAGAAAAGTGCAAAATATATCAGATTTATTTTTATTAGTGAGATTCAAAAGAGTCAGAGACTCATTAATTACAATATTGTAATGGGTCTCATGAGGTCATCTAGTTCAACTTCCTGAGAATGCAGGAATCCACCACTAAAACACTCCTAACAGATCCAACCTCTGATTAAAAGCCTGTAGCATGTCATTATTGGTATTATTAATATTAATATTAATATTAATCTGTTATTAATCTGTTTAACCACACATGTCCTTATATCTTTTTTAAAAAATAAAAAATATCCAATTTTTCTTAGAGTCATTACTCTCTTATCTCACTGTTTTGTTTCCTGAATTATTGTTCCCTCTTGTATTAGAAAATAAATTGCTCTTTGTATTGCTAACCTATTCTCCTAAGTTGTTTTGAAATATTTACATTTCAACATAATCACACATTTTGCCCTGTGTTTCCTTAGCATCAGTTTGCACTGCTTCGGAATCTGTTAAATAATTGAAAGATAGCTAGATAGGTTAATTTACAATAGAAAACATGTTTTTCAAACAGAAAAGGTATACATCTGTGAAAGGCTGAAACCCCTGAAAGATTATTACTATTTTGAAATGAAACATCATTTGTGCAAGAAATGAAAATAAGAATACTGTCAAACTGATACTTGGATTTAGCATTTCGGTCTTGACCCAATATATGGCCTTGGAGGCTCATATACTGGATCACGTTTGGAAACAGCTCTGTAAATGCTGATGGTCTTGAACTACAATTGCTATAAAATGGTCACATTCAGTACCAATATGGGACAGAAAACTCTGTACAGCAGGTAATGCTAACTGCTGGGTGGATTGTTCAGGTAGGTTCATTCAATGCTAGAACAGGTCACATTTATATTAATTGCACTAGACAAAATTTCTTCTCACTGAAAGATGAAAGTCTGAATCCTCTATCTGAAAGCGTGAATACAAACTGAAAATCTTAAGCAGGCTACCATATGATGTCTGCAGTCACAGAGTATATTTGGCCATGGATAATAGTGTCTAAAACAAAGTGAAACAAAAACAAAGTAGTTCTTTTGTTGTTAGTTTCTAAACAAGTGCCACTGTGAGGGGTTTTTTTAGTTTGGCTAAGACCTCTCAAACACCACTGGAGAGTGAAGTGTTAATTCAAAGACAATTGTATCAGTCCCATGCAAGCTATTAAGCTCATTTGGAGTGCTTGTTGAAATCAATGTGAGTCTTTCACCGATCGCAACCACTTGAGGAGGCTCACTGTACAGAACAAAGAGCCAAGTAAATATTGTAAAGCACAGTTACGGAAAACTGGCTCAGCTACACCATCCGGTCTGCACTGAAGCAAATTTAAATCATGCCTTTTCTCAGTTCTTGGCCCAAATTCTCCCCTGCTCAATTTCCATTGACTGCATTGTTGGTTTGCCTGTTTGATGCTTTCAGTGGGTATATATATATTACATTGGATACCAGTATAGGAGGATAGCATAAGTGGTTTCTTGGCACTTCACGATGTGCCAAGGAAACAAGAAAACAAGAATAAATGGGATTTGGGGTATCCTTCCTTATAGTTGTTTCTTTATACACAGCTAATAAAATTAACAATATGTGTTTGCTGAGCAAATTGAAAAAAGGAAAAGAGATGACCATTTTACTATAAATTTTGCAATTTGTCTATATCTTATACACATACATGTGCACACATGCCCCTTTCTGTATATGGTGAAGTCTTGTGCAGATCAGGGTGAGGTCTAGTCTGTGCCAATGATGCAAGCATGCTCCTCCCATTTGACCTGCAACTCAGCCCCACTTGTATCTGTTCTGCCAGCATATCTTCATCAGCAGAACAGTTGTGCTGACAGACTCTTCCGCCAATGTATTTGAGGTGTTCCACCAGACTCTCTTCCATGGTACTGACATACTTCACATTCTTTCAAATTTCATCACCTCTTGCCCTTCTCTGATACAGTCTTACAAAATCCTCCTCAGTTTCAATAACATTTGTGTAGTCCTTGAAGCAGCCTACTCACGTGAAGCACATCTCCCCTTTTAGAGGGACTCCTTAACATTCTTTTTAATTATAATGGGTATGTTTCTGATTATAGGACATTTCAGTGATAATTCTATGTTTATACTTAAGTCACTAATGAGGATCATAACTCCTTTAAGTCAAGGACAAGTTACTCAATGTAATATTTGCATGGGTCAGATGAGAGGTTAGTTGTCCCTGTGAGGGAGGATGCATGTTTCCAATTGGCCTTGAATAACAGCCTAGGCCTGGGAATGATGTGTATTTGAATTACACAGCAGGGGCCCTTATAACTGATTATTTCTGCTTCTGATGATGTACTGAAGTAATGGGTGAGAAATATAAGATTTTCAGATCATCTTGTTTAATTTAAAACACACACATACAAGCAATGAAGTGTACATTTCTCCAGTGGTGATGTTTGTTTTGACCAGCTGTGATGGTGAATGCAACTCATACAAGCCTGCACAGATATTCAGATTAATTAAATCTCCCTTTGTTATATCAGTAAATAAATAGCAGCTCAGGAAGATCCCGAATCCCATGGCATTATTAAATATCTGTTTCTTGTATGTCACCAATAAATGAGTTAGAACAAAATAGAACACTGCAACCATTTTTATAGCTGTGAGATAGTCACAGGATTTGTTTGAATTACAACATATTAAGACACTTGTTAAAACAGATGCTGAAGGTTTGCTAAAATATGTGCATTTATCATGAAAATTATGTTTCAGACCTTTAGTCTTGGCACGTTGGGGGGTGAGGGTGGGGGTTACATCTTTTGCAAAGGTTAAACACACTTGAGAAAAACTTCCCCTGCTTAAGAAATGCCTCTACATGTCTGGAACAGCTCCTTATCCATAGCAATCTCTTTACCACGTTAACCCATTATTGATCTTAGACCTGACCTGACCTATACCTAGAAGATCAGCTTTCCTGTGAATGAGAAGAACTTTAATTGATTCTGTGACTGAGCTGTAAGTAGGATAAAGATCAACTTTTGAATTATTTTTTTAAAACCAATAGCCCATAGGGGTTTTTCCCACCCACAAACTATGGATCACTTCCCCTTCCAACTCTTTTCAAGTAAGTTAGATGTATTTTTGTTGATTATGTTAATGATCGTTTTTTTGCATACAATAAAGAAAAACTTAATGTAATAAATATTGAACAACCAGTTATTGCTAGATCCCTAGGAAAATAAATTTTATTTTCCCCTAGGAAAGTAAGTAAGTAAGTAAATAAATAAATAAATAAATAAATAAATCATGATCTAATCATGATCATGTAGAGGAAACCAAGATAATATTTTTAGTAGTAATCAAATTATAAGGGTATAAATAGGTTAATGGAATCTACAAACTACATTCCCCAATACCTTGAATTTCAGCTGTGTCAAAATAATTACTATGAGGAGCACTACAGAAGGTAAAGGAAAAATCCTCCTCTGCTTAACTGCCTCAGGCCCCCAATAATTTGTGCATTGAAGATTGCTGAATATGAATTGCAATGCAGATTACTTCCATGCTTAGTTCTTTGTATTGCCCATCCTAATGTAGCACAAATCATAGATCACCAATGCCACTAGTTTCTCCAGTTGAGTGAAAAAGGCCTAGCAGTTATTTATACTTAATATGGATATGATTTCAAGGGATTAGAAACCTATAAACTCTCTTGTTGCTCCACTGCTTTTATGTGCTTTTTGATTAAAGGATTCCAAAGAAGAATATGAATTTGTTATCATAGCTCCACTAAATAATACTTTAATTAACAAAGGCTGTTCAGATCTTTCCATAAATGCAAGCCACTATATGCCTACTTAAATCTAGAAACTTTCCTCTAATTATCTGTAAGAAAACAATCCTAGGGTGTTAGGAGTCTTTTGCAGCTTGCTCAAGTGGTTCTTGACTTCCCTAGAAGCCGACTCTCTGCTCGTATGTTTTAAGATTCTGCAAGAATGAATTTATTTTGAGTTTTGTTAGAAAGTCTGTGTAAAACAGTGTACATGGTCCGTATTGAACCAGAATCTAAACTCAAAACAAGTTTTTTATTTTGAAAGGATGCAAAAGGTGTATGGAAAGCAGAATCTACTATGTGCTCTCTCTCTTTTCTTTAAAAACCTGTAATTAATTATCAGCTGGTTTCTACGTACTCCCCCCACCATGTAAATGTGAAGGGAATTCTCCATATAAACGAATGAACTAAAGTGAATCCAAATAGAGACCAGCTGGCAGAATTACTAAGTAATTTTATACACATGATTGACTTTATGATCATTTCACCGAAGTAACTAGTCTTTATTCTCACAATCAGTACCAACGACAATTCATGGCAAGTGGGGGATGGAGGGGATTATTGAAATCAGAAGAATGAGGAGAGGTTTGTTTGATGCCCTATCGTACACTCTTGCTTACTCCTTTTTAATATAATCGACACGGAATTACAGGACGTTATGGGCTCCGAAACAGCAGAAAGTAAATTGCTGCCTCAGAGACATAATAAGCAACCAATCCCTAAATAATCATTACAGATAGTCCATTAAGAGCACCTTGCTGTGTGGCTTTTAACGGGACAAATGATGGGTTCTTTTGTGTGTGTGTGTGTCTGTGTGTGTTTCACAGATTGTAACCTTTCCAAGAGTTTTTCTTTGGATCTTATACTATTCTCATCTTGCTTCAAGTTCTATGTTTTTCCTTTGCTCATAATGTATTCATTTCTTGCAAATGTATACTGCACTTCAGCAAAGATTATGTATTCATTTTTTAAAATGTTGTTTTAAACTACAGAACTTTTTGCCCATTGTGAGCTGAGTCGACTATGATCTGATGAAATGAAACAGGGGCAGGAAGAGACAAAGAGGTCAAAGGGTCTAGAATTCCAGAGGGAATCTGGTTTTACAACAAGGAGTGTTCTCCCATATATATTGGTACATATATGTATGTGCATTGCGTACATGTACATGCATGCCTAAACACACAATGTGAGCAACAACTGCTGTTTCAACCCAAGACCAAATTAAAATGTTAACATACATTCTTCAAGGTTTTTTTCTAAGCATCATCACATTTGCATAACATAATAAATAACATGTTGTAAAAGAGGTTAATGATGTATTGCAATATAATAGAGAACTAGGAAAAATGCACAGTAATAACTTTACAACAGGATGCTGCATAATAACAAATCATCGAAGTTGGTGGCATTTTGTTTTTGTTTTTCAGCTGAGTTTGCTAGTTGTTCTGTTCAAGGTTTGCATAATTTAGTAGAATAATGTGACAACTGCAGTAGTAGACATAGTTTCATCTATGCAAGAGTAGGTGTTACCTTTTATTGAACCACTAAAAAAATTAAACAAATAATGAGTTTTTGTGCACCCACGAAAACCTATTATTTCTTTATTTTTAGTGGTCTAACAAAAGGTATAACTTACTCTTGCATTTGTGTAATCTTTGGCACCACACTAGCCCTTTCCTTGTTTTTTCTGAGTTACATCTATGCATCCTTTCCTTCTTAATATTAATTTCTTTTAAAATGTGGGGTTATTTTCCAAAAATTAACAAACCATCACCTTTGGTACTACACAAAAAGCATAAACTAGTACAACAGTTTAAACAATTATATTTGATTCTGCTTTTAATCTGCTGCCAGAATGATAACCTTGGAGGCAACTGAGCACCTGTGGGAAGACCTCTTCAAAGACAGAGAAACACCACTGAGAAGGTTCCTTCTTTGTTCTTTAACAACAAAGTCCTCTGGTAAAGGGCCCCGGAGAAGCACTTTCTCTAAAAATGCAGGAGCAGGTGATACCTTTAAGACTATTTTAAAAAAAACCACCCACCACTCTAAAGATTCTCTTCATGCTATTTGATTCAACAGGGAACTGACGATGTTTATGCAACAGAAATGATAGGAGTCCTAAATGTTAACAAGCTCTCTTGTCATTCCTCTCCAAAATGCTGTGTCCCTCAAGCACTGAAGCTGCACACTTGAAACCTCAAAGGGGGGAGGCTCTCTGAACATTTGGCAACTTTTGAAAGAAACAAAGACAATGACTACCAAACTCCATTCAGTTGTAAACTAAATGCACCTTGGGGATCTTGGGCCTGAGATGGCAACCAGCAGATGGATCTTAATTGGTATGTCCTGGCAGGCCCCCCATGAGTGTTGCATGGGACATCATTTCTTGTTGGCAGCTGGAGTCCAGCCATGTCTCAAGAGCTGAAGGAGGGACAATTGTCAGGATCATTCCTTTCTTTTCTTTTGATGCATCTAATAGGATTTTGGCTACAATTATCTTGTTAGCTCAAATGTGTAGGGACATCTACTTAACCATAAATATTTCATTCCATAGAAACAGTGAAGGCAATGGCTCTATTCAGATCTTCTCCTCACCTGTGTGTTATGTGCCTTCAAGCTGGAACCAATCCTATAGTGATCCTAATAGAGCTTTCAAAGTAAGTGAGATTGGTGGAGGCAATTCCTATAAAGCTGATCAACAATGAGAGAAGACGAAGGGATGGGTGGCAGACTTGTTGGCAAGAGTGTGGGGATCGTGTGGAGAAACCAGAGGTGGCAAGAGTTACCCAGCTGGATGCAAGAGGGCGATGGAAGAACTGGCTGGAGGATTTACTGGAATGATTGGCAGATGAAAATGGTGAAGTGTTTATTGATTTGACTGGAAGTACATTGCTGGGGTGGAAAATGGAGACATTTCAAGATGAAGAGATTTGGTCGAATTGTATGGAGAGTGGATTTTCGGTTGAGGAGACTAGCATGACTTTTATGAGTATGGAAGGTCTGGAAAAGGTTTTAGTAGGCTGGAGAGAATATAATATGAAAGAGCCTTCACTGAATTTTCAAGGAAAGATCTTAATCTTTTGGATGCACTGGCTGTAGTTGATTTAGCATGCTGTTTTCCCTGGCTGATCAGTGTTGCCATTACAATTTAAAACTACCTGGAACTCCAATGGACTGATGCCATGGCATGGGTGGTTTATAATTTCTTTGGATGCAGTTAGTTATTCATTAAAGCTGATCTTCTAGGTATCGGTCAGGTCAGGTCTAGGATCAATAACAGATTAATGTGGTAAAGAGATTGCTATGGATAAATAGATGCTCCTGACATGTAGAGGCATTTCTTAAACAGGGGAAGCTGCTTATGGGTTGTTATTTTTAAGATGGGGGGTATTAGTCTTATTCATTTGTATCTGTTTAAGTGTTTGCTAGAGGACCCTTTTCCTTGTAGTTTGTGCAGTTGCAACTAGTGGTGTTTTTTTCTCCTAATCCCATGAGTTGTTAACTGAATTGGTGAGGGACGATGAAACTTACATTCAAGCATGGTATAAACCATCTCAGTGGTATCAGGTATGGGAAGGTACGCAGTGAGTGGGATGGCCCATCATTACAGGAGGACTCAAGTGAGGCAATTGGTGCCTATCCTGAGCTTTTGCCAGGATAGGCACCAATCTCCAGCACCTACTATGCTCCCCTGTGTGAAGGAAATCTTCATACATCCCATTCTAAAACGTTCCAAATTGGTAACAGACAATTGCATTGTCAAGATCCCATTTATGGGCAAGTTGATCGAGTGGGTGGTGGCAGAGCAGTTCCCGATGTTTCTGTAGGAGGAGGACTGCCTGGATACATTTCTGGCTGGGTTCACGCCACACCATGGCACTGCAGTATGATCTGCTCAGGGAGACTGATTGGTGAAGGATTGACCCTACTGATGCTCCTTGATCTCTCAGAGGCCTTTGATACCACAGACCACAGTATCCTTTTGGACAGACTGTTGAGAATACAGGTGGGATCTTGTGCTGAGCTTGTCCAATCCTTTCTTGATGGCCAAGTCCAAAGAGCTCAGCTTGGGGATGAATTGTCAGCCCCTTGGACCCTGAATTGTAGGGTGCCACAGGGGTCATCTATCTCTCCAATGCTCTTTAACATCTATGTGAGGCCACTAGGAGAGGTCATCCAAAGATTTGCAGTCCATTGTCATCAGTATGGTGATGATATACAACTCTATCACTTCTTTACATCTTCTGCACGGGATGCTGTCTGAGCCCTGGAGCATTGCCTGTCCTCAGTTCTGGAATGAATGAAGGTGAATATGTTGCAACTGAACCCCAAGAAGACTGAGGTCATCTTGTTGGGGGGGCACCAGAAAGGCTGGAGAGTAGCTTCCCTAGGTTGGATGGAGCTCTCCTTCCTCTTAGGGAGAATGTTTGTAAGTTGGGGACGTAACCTGGACCCAACCTTATCCCTGAAGATCAAATTGCAGCCATGTCCAGGTCAGCTTTCAACCAACTCAGACCAATTGTCCAGCTGTGCCCCTACCTAGATGGAGGGGTGGTCTCTGATGACATTGGTCCATGAACTAGTGATCTCTAGGATCACTTACTATAACACTATCTATGTGGGTCTGCCCTTGAATCTGGTGCAGAAATTGCAACAGGTCCAGAATGTGGCAACCAGACCTGTGCAGGTGTGAGCAAGTTTGATTACGTCTTGCCGGTGCTGGCTCACTGCACTAGTTTCCAGTTGTTTTCTGCACCAGATTCAAGGTGTTGGCACTAGTCTATAAAGCACTTCGTGATTTGTGACCTCAGTATTTGTCAGAGCATCTCTCCCTCATAACATCAGCCCATGCCACCCATGCTTCATAGGCCTTGCTTCTCTGGGTTGCCACGCCAAGAGAGGCTAAGAAGACAGTAACCTGGAATCATGACTGCTCGGCTATGACTCCCACCTTATGGAATGGGCTCCTGGTGGAAGTTCGTCAAACTTCCTTCCTCCCCTCATTTAAAAGGATGCTTAAGATTCTAATGTTTCAGGAAGCTTTTAAGGGCATCCTCTTGTAAGTTATCTCTACAGAAGTTCCCATAGCCCATAATCACTTGGAATTTATTTAATTACTGTATGTGTGTTCTTAAAAAGATTGTTTTGGTTGATGTTTGGGTAATTGTTTTATGTGTAAACTGCTTAGTGTAGTGTTGTAAACTAGGTCACCGGTATAGAAATACATGAATGAATAAATAAAAAAATTCCACAATCAGCTGAACCTAAAGCAGTTCTGGCCTCTCTTCCAAACTTTGCTGTACCATTTTAGGTGACATCACAAGGGCCTGTGCCCTTCCCCAAATCTTGGTTGTGAAATGGGATGTTGCTGACCTGCCAGCACTACCCAAAATGCTTTGCAGTACAATCTACATAACTCACATTTTATTGTAGGAAAAAACATGTTCCCTCCAGCTATTGTGAGGATTGCAACAAAGCTCAGAGGAGGCAAGGAAGTTTGACTTGGTTAGCAGGTGACATCATAGTCTCAGTTATTCAAAACTTGCCAGTGCCTTGATGCAGGAAGTCTTGGCTTCACTACAACACTGGACAGGATCACAACTTAGTTAACACTGCAAGCTTCTGTTTAACTATTGTATCAACTAAAATGGCAGTTTAAATGGCATTTAAAAGAACAATGTTATCTTATAGCCACTATAAGAAATAGAACTTAATTCATGTCTAGAAATATGTGTAATGTTATATATTAATAATATGTAATAGAAAATAGAGTTATGCATGTCTGTGAATGAGCATTTCTTCCTTCTTAGTTATAAATGGAAATACTTTCTGAAGGAGTTACTTTTCACGTCAGTCCAAGGAGAAGTAATGGAATCTGGCAGTCATGTTAATGCCTTCATTTTCTGTGTGGGATTTTGGGCTGAACTGGATAAATTCTTTTACTGTTCCAATCGTCATCTCCTGTTAGGATAAATAGCACAAGGATCTGCATGGGGAATAGATTGTTTTAACTTGTTCATAAATTATCAGAAGTTCAAGATAAGCAGTGAGCTGGCCACATTTTTGGCCAGCAACAAATCATGCAAAGTGATGGAAACATAAGCAACCGACAAAATGCATGGAGACCTCTCCAACTTAGGTGAATATACAAACACACACACAACAACAACAAAAAACCTTAGCACACACAAAGTCAAAAACAACAACAAAAACCCATGTGGCCAAATGTACTAAGGCATAGAAAAGCTTTGACACACCAGATTTCAAACTTTTCTGTTTGCTGATTCCTAATGGAGCACAGCAGAGGAATAAAACTGAGACAGACCACTGGAAGTGAGTGACCAGAGCAAGCAAAAAAAAAAAAAAAGTAGTTGTACTAGGATACTCCCTACTGTGTAGGATTGAAAATGAAATAAGCCAGGAAGATCAATGGACCACCAGTTATACTGACATCCTTAGTAGTTAGAATACCTAGCATTCATCAAAATCAATTTTGACAGGTGCCCCGCCCCTTTGAGGCAGGACAAAGGGCCAAGAATCGACCCAGGGCTCTCCTCCCGGGTGGGTAGTGCTTAGGGATGACGTAGGGGGCTGGTGAGGTCACCGTAGGCCTATAGGAGGGTTTGATAGACGCAGGGGTCCCCCGTGACCAAAGCGCGGCCTCAGGATTGGTCCCTGAAGTGACATGACACCCCACGGCCCTACAGGCCAATAAGAAGAGGTTTGAGGGGTTTGGTTAGAAAAGGGGCGGCCGTAGGGCATGCCTTGGCATGCCCTTAGGCCGCCTGGGGCTGAAATTCCACAGCGGTTGCTGAAACGCCACAGTGGTGGTTTCGGGGGACTTCTGAGCATGCCTGCAGCTCTTTGCAGAGACCGGCGAGGCTTGGAGAAGATGGAGGACAAGGAAAAACAGCCCCCCTTCCCCAGTCGCTCCCAAAGATGGAAAGCCAAAAGGCACTGGTGAAAGCCAAAAGGCGCTTGTGCCCCCAAGGTTACTACTATGGGCCTGTGGGTTTTTCCAAGCCCCTGTGCCCCTTAGGACCCCCTTCAAGTCTCAGGGGGATGCTGCCTGAAGACCCAGAAAATCTAAGAAGAAAATGCAGGTCTGCAGAAGACATGTTCGTATTTACCACAAAGCCAGAGCAGAAGCCGAAAAGCACAAGAAAGCCGGCATGCACCCCGATGTGGGGTGATGCTGAGGATTAGCTTGAGTGCAATTGTGGACAATGGTCAAAAAGAGCTTTACAGAAGCCAGCCGGTGATGCCCTGAAATCAGCAGAGGATGTGGATGGCTGTGTGCTGGCGAAACCGGACTTTGAGGGGGATGCCAATGGCCCTGAGGATATGACAGTGGAAGAGGCTTCAGATGATGGCTTTGAGAGTGATACAGAGGATAAAGGTTGGCAGGTAAGAGCAATTTTCTAAAAGCTATAGTTATGGGGTATGTTAGGGGTGGTGGGGTGGTCTTTAAAAACATTACTAAAATGTTGTTTCAATCTCACCTACAGGAGAATGCTCGGGATGATGATGATGATGAGAAGCCACCCTGCAGGAATATACAGACTGTAAATCTATCCTGTATTTCATGTGTTTCTACTAACCCTGAGGCTTAGATGTTTGTTTTACAACACCCTTTTAATAAAGAGCATTTATTGTACCATACCTTGTTCATATTTGTGTTAACTGTGGAGATGGCTGCACAGGGGAAAATACTACACGATATCTATTATACACCCTCATCAGTGGGGAGCTTCAGCGGTCTGAACCCTCTATTTAGGGAAGCCAAAAAGCAGATCAAAACATTGAAGGTACGGGATGTTTCTCAATGGCTTTCTGATCAGGATGCCTATACATTGCATAGACCGGCTAGAGTTCATTTTAAAAGAAATAAGGCCATTGTTTCCAAAATAGATGCTTAATGGCAGGCAGATTTGGTCGATATGCAACAATTTGCCCGGTACAACAAGGGGTACAAGTATATCCTGGTATGCATCGACATCCTTTCTAAGTACAGCTGGGCAAAAGTACTCAAAGGCAAAACAGGTAAAGAAGTGGCCAAAGCTTTTGATACCATTTTCAAACAAGACGGAAGAAAACCTGAGAAAATACAAATGGACCAGGGTGGTGAGTTTCTAAACAGGCCTGTAAGCAGCTTGTTCAAGAAAAGCAGAATACATCACTTTGTCACCAATAATGAGGTCAAAGCGGGGGTGGTGGAGAGGTCAGAACATTAAAAACAAAAATGTAGAAGTATTTCACGGCTAATAACACCTACAGGTATGTGGAAGTATTACCACAGTTCCTTAAAAGTTATAACCACAGCATTCATAGAACTATTAAATGTAGACCTGTAGATGTGAATCATCACAATGCTCTGGCCGTCTGGAAAAGGGTCTATGGGGCCTCTGCTGAAACAAAAAAAGAAGTTCCAAAACTCAGAAAAGGAGACCGTGTGAGGGTTTCTAAAACGAAGGGGGTATTTGATAAGGGATATGAACTGTCATGTGCTAAATAGAATATTTTTTAAAATGATTTTGAATCATTAGGCACATTATGGGCCATTGTAGGCCTTATTAAGATAATTAAGAAAGAGAAATCTCTGTAATGATTTGTTATCTGTTCTTCACTCAAAGACGCTGCACCTCCTGTGATTAATTTGACTGGTTTCTAGGAATCAATTTGTCCTTGTTTTAATAGATCTATATCGTCTTCCTGATGGCAGTGGTTCAAGCAAAGAATGTCCAGGATGGGAGGTGTCCTTTATAGTATTTTGTGCTTTTTTAAGACAGCGGGACCTGTACAGTTCCTCCAAGATGGGGAGGGGACATCCAACAATCTTCTGTGCTGTATTAATCAACCTCTGGAGTAATTTTCTCTGAGCCACTGTACAACCCGCATACCACGTGCACATACAGCATGAAAAGAATCTCAACTCCAAGTCATGTTCTCCTCACAGAAAGTACAATCTCTGTTGAGCCTTTTTCAGTACCTCTGAGGTATTTAAGCTCCAAGTCAGGTTCTCCTCAATATGAACACCCAAAAACAAAAAACCCTCACCCTTTCTACCCAGTCTCCACTGATGAATAATGGTGGAATATCCATCCCCTTCTTCCTATAATCTATTACAAGCTCCTTAGTTTTTGAAGTATTTAGAAGCAAGTTATTCTCGCTACACCATTTAATCAATCGTTCCACCTCGTCTCTATAAGCAGACTCATTCTCCTCTGAGATGAGTCCCGCTACTGTGGTATCATCTGTGAACTTAACGATGGTATGGCTGTTATAAGCAGAAATACAATCATATGTATAGAGGGTATAGATCAGGGAACTCAGCACACGAATACTAAGGCTGAGAACCATTAGACCTACTCTAATCCTCTGACTGCGTTCAGACAAAAAACTGTATCCACATACAAGTGGAAGTCCCAAGTCCCTTAGTTTAATCACCAGCCTCTGAGGGAGGATGGTATTAAATGCCGAGCTGAAGTCCACAAAAAGCAGCTGTACATAGTTCCCCTACTGCTCCACATGTGGCAATGCAGTATGAAGGACTATAGCTACAGCACCCTCCGTTGATCTATTTGCTCTATATGCAAACTGGCGGATATCAAAACTCTACATCACTATTAGCCCATGGAGTTTGTGAAGCTGCCAAAGCCTTAGACAAGCGGGTGCTTGCTCTTATTTTTATGAGTGTCACTAGGTTAAAGCTAGCCTATGTAGTGTTTTGCTTTGCTTTACATGTGCAATTGTTGGAGTTTCACTTATACTAGATGTGGATCTGCAAAGAAATAAACCCTTCTTTTCCCTCTCTGTGTTGCAGGATTGTGATGGACAGACAGGACAAGAATCTCAACACTTTTGACTTTCTTAACACTTTTTCCAACAGTCTATATTGGAGGGGCATTTATTGATTTCAGAATTTCATACTATTTAATATTACCTTGGCAGCTGTTTAATCTTTGAATCCTTCATTATGAACATTTTTTGTGTTAACAGAACTCTGGATTGTAGCCATCCCTGAGAATTTTGGTTAGTCAAATATCAATAGGAATGTAAAATGCGGGGTTTTTGTACTGTTCAACTTATTGTTCCTTTCTACTTCAAACCTACTTATCAAACCTAATATTGAAATTAGCTCAAGAAATTAGCAGAAAATTAGCACAAGAATTGAGTTCAGAAATGAAACTGAGTACGATTAGCTCTCCCTCACAATTCTCTCTGGAGCCCAATTTGGCAGTTTGGTTTTGGACCTATTTGGTCCTGAGCTGACCTGATTCTGATGTGAGTTCAAACATCTGAAATCTCAGTGATCATGCTGTCCGCTGATTTTCACTGGGAAACAGAAATGACTTATTTTTCTTTTTCACCTTACTGCAAATCTGTGCTGAATCTTTGCAATAAATAATTGTTTTAACCTATTACAAATGTACACTGCTGAGTGGGTGTTTTACTTTTGTAATTTGCAGAATGAGCCACTGAGGTTGAAAATTGGTTAAGGTGATGATATAGAAATATTTCTTGGTAAATCTTCAAAATCTTCGAGCACCCGTCAGTGTGGAATCAAATATAATACAAGGTGGAAATACAACTTAACACTCTCTAAAAGCACTGACGCTTTTGATAGTGGCACATTGTCTTTAAGTTGCAAGTTTTGTTACTGCACATTCTCAAGTGAAAGCCGAGGGGAATATTTGAGTTGCTGCAATGAGAAAGCCTGGTTTCTCTATATAACATAATATTGAACTGAAAAGTGGAAGTCATGAGTAAGGTTTATACATCTATATTATAACAGAAGAGGGTTTTTTTTAAACCATTGCTTTAAAATTGTCTCCTATTTAGAAGGTATAATTATTTAGTTTATTGTTACAGTATACAACAGCGGCCACAAATGATGTTGGTGGAATATTCTCAAGCTCATCCTCCTCAGCACCCCACATCAGGGTGCAGGCCGGCTTTCTTGTGCTTTTCGGCTTCTGCTTTGGCTTTGTGGTAAATACGAATATGTCTTCTGCAGACCTGCATTTTCTTCTTAGATTTTCTGGGTCTTCAGGCAGCATCCCCCTGAGACTTGAAGGGGGTCCTAAGGGGCACAGGGGCTTGGAAGAACCCACAGGCCCATAGTAGTAACCTTGGGGGCACAAGCGCCTTTTGGCTTTCACCAGTGTCTTTTGGCTTTCCATTTTTGGGGGCGACTGGGGGAGGGGGGCTGGTTTTCCTTGTCCTCCATCTTCTCCAAGCCTCGCCGGTCTCTGCAAAGAGCTGCAGGCACGTTCAGAAGTCCCCCGAAACCACCGCTGTGGTGTTTCAGCAACTGCTGTGGAATTTCAGCCCCAGGTGGATGCCCCTTTTCTAGCCAAACCCCTCAAACCTCTTCTTATTGGCCTGTAGGTCTGGGGGGCACCACGTCACTTCAGGGACCAATCCTGAGGCCGCGCTTTGGTCACGGGGGACCCCTGTGTCTATCAAACCCTCCTATAGGCCTACGGTGACCTCACCAGCCCCCTACATCATCCCTAAACACTGCCCACCCGGGAGGAGAGCCCTGGGTTGATTCTTAGCCCTTTGTCCCGCCTCAAAGGGGCGGGGCACCTGTCAAAATTGATTTTTATGAATGCTAGGTACTCTAACTACTTTCCTTGAGGACAGATTAGGGATGTGACAGAAGAATTGACATTGCTCATGAAACCCACAAATGCATATCCCTTTCTTTTCATCCACATAGGAACAAATGGCACAGCCAAGAGGAACAATGAAGAAATCACATCAGACTTTGATGTTCTGTGCAGGAAACTCAAGGACTTTGGGGCCCAGATACGCTTATCCTATCAAAACTCATAAGAGGAGTAGAAAGGGAAACAATACTCTTTCAGAAAACTACTCTGGGTAAACAACTGGCTATGAAGGTGCTGCCAACATGAGGGATTTGGATTTTGGGACCATAGGCTACACATCCTGGAAGATGGACTGCTGGCAAGTGATGGGTTGCACCTCACAACAACTGGGAAGAATGTATTTGGGCACAGTATGAAGAACCTCATCAGAAGTGCTTTAAACTGAATTGGAAGGAGGAGAGAGATGGAAGCTCAGAAGTAAAGATAAATTCACATATATAGCATGTACACCACCTTGAGCTTCTGGGAGGGTGTTTGTGAGAGATGTATATAGATTCCTGCACACACGTTTTGGGTCCCACAAATCTGCAATCTTGATTCAAAATATCTTACAGCCCGTTGCAAAGCAATTCAACTAATTTGCCAGTTGTTGTAATAAAAATGCCATCTGACTGAAGAACAGTGGAAACAAGGCAGAATATCCATATGCATACCCATAATACCTTAACACCACATGGAAGATAATGCCCATCATCATTCATCCACTGTAATACCACATATTGGAGTATTCTATTCTTCTTTGTATAATGGCTGTCTTGGCTACACCATACTGTAATTCATATGAGCCCATCTGAAGAAAACAGAAATTCAAATGCTATAGCACCTTAACATTTCTTAGGTGAACATAAGAAAATGGGAGATTTCACACCAACACAATCCTTTACATGTGTGGAAAAGAACAGGCAAATTAAGAATTATATAAATGTACTTTATACCCCACAACATGTACCATGGAACGTCTGGTGTTAGCTGCCTCAAATATTCTTGGTATTCTCCTTTATGTGGTGAAAAGAAATGTGATAGATTTATTAACTGTATGGTGGTGCTTGTGACACAAATAAATATCTTAAAATTTCTTACACTAATAAGTATATGTTTAACCAGCAGGCCAAGGCAAAGAGGCAGTCCCGAAACGAGCAAAATCAGGGAGCTGGAAAGGGGGCAGATTGTATTTGTCTTCAGTGTGGAAGGGATTGTCACTCTCGAATTGGCCTTCTCAGCCACACGAGACGTTGTTCCAGGACCTCTATTCAGAGAGCACGTTACCATAGTCTCTCGAGGTTGAAGGATGCCTACAGGGGAACCAAGGGAACCTTCTTCAGCAAATTTTCAGTGCCAGAGTGGGCTACAAGGAAAAAAGAATGGGGGAAGAGCTCGAAAATCCCAAGCAACTATAAACATTATATTGGGTTTTATCTCTATGGTACAGTTAAACGTTATGCACTATTTGCTGTTTTAAAAAGGAGATATCAGCATAGGTAACCCATTTTCTGGTGGGGAGGATGTCTCCTGCTTAGACCATAAGACACCACTATTTTACAGCAAGAAGGTTCACAAGGATTGGCAGTGTAAACACTAAAGCCATATAAGAAAGCCTACAATATTTGAGGGGTGATAGTTAAATGAGAGAAGATAGGCCATGGTAGATAATTGTTTTAGTACCTGGGGGAGGGCACAGTTTGTAAAATTAAGTATAATATAGAAAAAGTAGAGAGAAAAGTTTTTCTCCTGTTCTACTAATACTGTAATTCCGGTTCATTCAATGAAAATAGGATTGGCACGAAAAGTAAGACAGACAAAGCAAGCTGGCTTGTGTTTTGCTGCTCCAGAGCACAGGGCCGATGGATTCCCATTACTAGGAAGGCAATTCTGACTAAACCTTAGGAAGAACTTCTTGTCAGTATGAGGTATCGACAGTAGAGGAGTGTCCTTCAGACACTGGTGCCTTCTTTGAAGGGCTTTGACCAGAGATCGGATGGGCATCTGTGAGTGATGCAGATTTGTTCTATTGCAGGGGATTGGACACAATGCCCTCAAGTTTTTTTTCCAACTCTACAGTTGTATGATTCTGCAAAAAAGAAGTACTTCTCCAGAAGTTAATAGTTGTTTAATGGAATTCACTGGCACAAGACGACCACTTATGTATATCGCTTTAAAGAGAACTTAGATCCATGAAGACCCATCTGTCAGTGGCTGTTAGTAATGGTATCAATACACAATCTTGAATTTAACAAACAATATGACTTCAAGTAGCCAGAGGGCGACGGCCTTTATCTCTCATTTGTGGGCTTCCCAGAGGCATCTGGTTGCTTGCTGTGGAAATAGGATGTTAGCTGAATAGACAGTCTCTGATTCTGAAGTACCTACTTACATCTCTAACTGTTCTAAAATTCATAGGAAACTATATGGAGTCAGATCTATTCTGGCCACCTTCCTTGTAATTTTGTTCATTGTAATTTTGGCTAACTAATTTGAGATGAACAGTAAATAATTCTTATATTTGACTGTGGTTTTACTACTTTACTAGCTAACAAGTAATCCTTTTCTTGCAATGTTGCTTAAAATGTCTGCTTGTTTCCTTTTTTGTGTGACATTCAGCCTTAAAAAATTACATGAAGCTGGCCTGCCATTACAAAATGAAAGCTACTCAAGCGCAGTGAGCAATGTATTCTTGTAATGATTGATGACAGATGTCCAATCAGGCTCTTGTTACTGGGATATGAGCTGGGGTGGGACCAACAGAGTGGTGTGCCAAAGGCCATATGCAAAATTGGAAAGGCTGAACAATTTGGATTCACCACTGTTTTTTCTAATAGGAGTCTAGAGTACTGGGGAAGGTCACCTTTTGTAATTGCAACCTGAGAACGAAAGTGGCCTCAACAGATTACTGTAAAACTGGTTTTATTTAGATCAGACCAAAGTTTTCTCCACTTTCCCATTTTTGTACTTTTTTTTTCTTGGTCCTGTAAATATCCCTTACAGCCCTGAGGCCATGACCATATGTGTCTCACATTGGCCAGTCTGAACCCTTTCTATCAGCTGCATAAAACTTTTCAACACATCTGGCACAGGCTTTTCACATCAGCTGCTACAAGCCTCTGTATAGTAACTATGAGTCCTTTCCTATTGGCAGGCACAGACTTTGCCATGCAATTGCCTGTTAAGAATACCATAGCTGTTACCACAGACTGTTCACATTAGCTAGGTAGAGGTTTTACATTTCCACTTCATTAAGGGCCAAGATCTTCTTTCAATTAAAATCAGTGGCATAGTTCACAACTCTTTAAATGAGAACTGGGTGAAACTTTTTGCAGGTGTAATTGGTCAATTTTGGTTTTCTATACTGGGAGAAAAACTCCTCTACTGATAATCTGAAGGTTGAACCAATATAATGTTCGGTTCAGACTTTGTTCAGGGTACCCTATAACTAACGTTCCACTCCAGTTCTGATATAAATCACAGCTTGGTAACTTTGGAGCATAAAACCTCTGCTCTGCTTCCACTCAACACCCCAACTTTAGCTTCTGTGATCTGTACCCAGGACCCCTTCTCATAAGTATGTAAGCCCTTTATAACTCTGTTCCATCATTTCTCAAGGGTAGGTATTTTTAAATAATCTTAAAAACAAGCAAGAAGAGAAGATGCCATTTGCCATTTAATAATCAAGTAAATATACTCCAGTGGCCATGAGATTCTCCCAAATGAAAAAAAAAAAAAAGAGAAGAGAAGACAAGACGCAGAAGAAAAGTGCACCCCATAATACCAAAACCTCATACTGAGTGAATGGAAGAACTGGGAGAAGGGAACAGAAGTTAAGGATTGGGGGAAAGTGAATTCTGTGTGTTCTTTCATGGACTATCCTTATCTCTCTGCATAAATAACTACATAAATAAATAACTGCTTCAACTACAAGTATGATGTCCTTCACTGTAAACCTTTGAAAAAATGGGGCAATGCACAGAAAAATCCTCTTGAGCCTTTTATTGAGCATGGGGACAATTTCACCATGTTTTAAGGGACTTGTAACATATGTCCTCTCCAATGCATATATTTTAAATATATTTTAAAATAATTGAACAAAGGGTCACTTTAAGTTTAAAACATCAACATTTCTGTAAAGAAACTGGGAGCAGGGGGTTAGAGGAGCATGCATAGACCTTCCATGTCCAGGGATGGGAATATGCATCTCCTGAATCTCAGTCAGGAGTAGAGATCACTCAGACCTGCTGGAAGGGGGCTTCTTCTTTGTTGTACGAGGAAGAACAATCCATTCTGTGGAGACACAGGGGGAGCCCTTCTTGGCTGTAGCACCTCAGTTATGGAATCGTCTCCCCTTAGAGACACTGATACTTACTGCCAAGTTACAACATGGTTTGCCATCTGTTAAGAGTTGTGGGAACTTGCTTAAGTTCCAATAAAATGCACAGTGGAAGGCCAGCTCTTTAAGGTTAGAATTAGCTGTAGAAGTCCCCTTCTACCCAATTGTTCTTGGTAGCCACCCTCACCAAAGCCTAGCACTTTAGGAAATAAGACTCAGGAAGCGATCTTTAAGTATAAAAGGTTTTGTGTACTTTACTCAAAGTCCATTTCTAAAACAGGCACTCATTAGGCTTAAAGTTGATAGAAAGGAAAATAGTAAAAATAAGGTTTGTTTCCTCAGCCCATGTGGCTAGGAGGATCTCTAGGGCACAGAGATCCAGCCTGGAGATCTAGCATCTTCCAAGGTGAAGAAAGGGTCTCAGACAAAATGGAGTCTCTCAAAACACGTGAGGAGGAGAAGGGAAGAACAAGGGCGAAGTTTATCTAGCCCGGCAAAAACAAGCCCCTCTGATTAGTTAGCATGCAAACAAACAAGCAAACAAGTTAGTCTGTGATGGAGGCCCTTCCTCCCATATCTTGAAATTTACATTAAGATTGCTAACTAGCCAACACCATCAAAGCCTTTGGGGATTAAATATTATGTCTTTAATAGGAGACTGTGGAGGTCCCTCTACTGTTCTTGTTTTTTATTGATGTTGTTTTCAATATTTAAATAGCTTTAATATACAGAATGGTTTTATATTGTCTGGAATCCTGTAGCTTTGTAAGTTGCAACTGGAGTTGGCCCACGAAATCAGTGGAATTGATGGAGGAGTTGACTCAAGAAAGCCCCACTGATTCAATGGACCTACTCTAATTGCAACTTATTATAGTAAGGAACACAATTTCAGTCATTATTCCTATTGTTGTTCTCTGCCATGAGATTTCAGGATAGAGGAGGAATATACATGAGCCACATAAACTCATACTGAGATAAATCTATTAGTCTTTAAAGTGGCATAATATATTGCCTTTCTTTCTCTCTTTTTCAAATTTTGCCAACATACCCAAGAGTAAATTGCATAGATTTTAGTAGAGCTTACTTTTGAATAACATGAATAGGATGTGCATCTATAAGTGCCACAAGATATTATTCTAAACATCAGGGATGGGGACTTGAATCGTGGGGCTCTCTGACAAGTCAGACTTAAGTCATGCTGACAACTTGACTCAGACTCAACTTGTTGTTTTTCAGTGACTCGGGCTCAACGCACAACTGGGAACTCACTCACCCCTCTCCTTTTCCTCAGAGAAAAAAGCTTGTTTTTAATAGGGACCCAGACTTGGGCTTGGGACTTCGTACCAGGCTTGAACTTGCCTCTCATCAATGTGTCCATACAGCCCACTGTATTTGTAAATCTAAAATCTAACATAAATGCTTCTCTCTCTCTCTCTCTCTCTCTCTCTCTCTCTCTGTGTGTGTGTGTGTGTGTGTGTGTGCAATTAACTAATTGATATTGTGCTTCCATACACTACACTGCATGCTCAACTAAATATTGAATAGCTGGTTGCAGGTGATAGCGTAACAAATTTGTTAAAATAATGTTCACTGAGTATAAATGCATTAAAAGCAAACGCCATTCATTAAAAGGTACTGTACACACAGAGACTTTTCATCCATAAGAATCTGAGTTAGCTTCTGGCACTGTTCGTGATGAATGGTGTGAAATGAATATCAGATTAAGATGTGAGACTGCAGAGTTGTGAAAAGATTCCCATGGCACCCTGACTGTACTGACTTTCTTCACACACTGGGGAACGACTAGCTTAAAGTCTGCCATGACATCAATTAAGATTACTGCCACATTATGAAAACAAAATTAGTTGCACTTCTGTCAATTTTATAGCTCTACTTTGATAGAAGAATTCATTTTCATTATGAATGGATGAGGGTCCTGGAGAATTCAACGGATACAGTGAAGTAGTTGTTGCTGTACAGATGGGAAAGAGGCTTTATAATTCACATCTATATTGAGAGGCAAGTTACTCTCAGATGTATCCCATGTTTCATGGGCATTATAGGCAAAATTCCTATTGATTCTAATGCATCTGAATAGTATCTTGTTTTTTAAATCTGCTGTTTTGTTAGAGGATAAAATATGTTATGGGAAAAGAAACACCAAAACATCAAAAGAGGATGTGATGACACAACCATCGATGCACACACTGCAAATAAAGCAGAACTAATAGACAAATCTGGTGACAATGAAGAAGTTGAAGATTTTCTGTATCTCAGTTCAACCACCAATGTAGCTGGAGACTGCAACCAAGAAATCAGAAGACTGAGATTTGAAAAAGCATCTATGAAGGGACTAAAGAGCCTCATGTGAAAGGATGTGTTACTAGAGATGAAGGTCAAGATCTGTCATTCTGTGGTTTCCCCATCCATTTTCTCATTTTTTCATCTACTACGTAGGGACATAAAAGCAGGACAGCGAAGAAAGCTGATGGGGGAAAATCTTTTTGTTTGAAATGTGATGTTGGAACAGAGGTTTATGGGCACCATGAACCTCCAAAAAGACCCCAAAAAAGTACATTCCAGATAAAATCAAACCTGAACTCTCTCTAGATGCAAAAATGGCTAAACTTAGGCTATCATGCTTTGGGCACATCATCAGATGAAGCTCTCTGGAAATAACAATAATGCTGGGAAAAGTTGAAGGAAGCAGAAGCAGAAGCAGATCAAATATGAAAAGCTGCCAAGCCAAGCCAGTAACAACAGAATGAGCCACTACGGGTCTCTCTTTGAGGGCAGCCCTCCCCCCCCCCCAGCCCTCTGGGAGATGCTTATTAGGCCTATTCATTAAAAAACTAGTTTGGCGGCAGAGATATTAACAGCTACAGACCTGTCGCCAATGTGCCTTTTCTAAGCAAGCTAGTGGAGAGCATAGTGGCCAACCAGCTATAGGCACTCCTGGAGGAGACTGATGCCTTTGATCCATTCCAGTCCAGGTTCAGGCCACACCATGGCACGAAGACAGCATTGGTCGCCCTGCAAGATGAGCTTTTAAGGGAGAACGACAGGAGCAAAATGTCCTTGCTGGTCCTTCTTGATCCCTCAGCGGCCTTTGATACCCTCAACCACAGTATCTTCCTGGGGAGGCTCTTTGGGTTGAGGATTGGTGGCCTGGCTTTGGCCTGGCTCTGGTCCTTCCTAGAGGACCATCTTCAGAGAGTGCAGCTTGGGGACCGCTTGGACTCTCAATTGTGGAGTCCTACAGGGGTGGATCATCTCCCCAATGCTGTTTAATATGTATATGAGGCCACTGGGGGAGGTCATCAGGGATTTTGCTTCGTGTCACCAATATGTGGATGACACTCAGATCTATCTAAGTCAAATAAATAAATAAATAAATAAAGCCTAAGTATACAACACCTGAGCAGGGCTCCTAATGACAGAATCGTTTGGAGGTCACTGATTTATAGGGTAACCATAAGTTGGAATTCCCCGTGTGATATAGGGGAAAGAGTAACAGACTAGGACTCTGAAGAACAGAGGTTTGGATACCTGCTCTGACATGGAAACTGACTGGGGGAATGGAAACCACTCCTTAAATATCTCATTTATCTTGGAAGCCATAATAGGTTCCAACTTAATGCCACAAAACACACATAGGTTAGACACAACTTGAGGATATAAAACAGCAATTTTATTACAGTGAGATATTGTGAGAAAATAACTGATGTTGTGATAAGCCCGTCAACACTTTTTCTTTCCTTCCATTTTTGAAATGTACAACAGCCAAAATCAAATTGCTAATACAAACAAGAGTAGACTTATGCAACCACTTAAGTGTTGACTTAACATCCAGCACTTGATTGAGTGTATACTAGTCAAGACTACCAATGTGATTTAGAACCCTTAAAACTGTTTTTGCTGTCTGTCTGTTCACATATTTAAAACAACAAAACTATAATATCTAAATGGTCATCTAGCCAACTTCTTGCTCTAAGCAGCACATGAATGAAGCAATCCCATGAAGGTCAGGTGGAGACTGTGTAGGACTGAGGCACTTGCACTGGCTTGGTGGACAGTATGGCTTTTTTTTCTCTTTTCTTTTTAACTTGAGGAAGGGTGTAACTTCTTTCCCTGTGACATCTCTCAGGCATAAACATTTTCTCCCCATACACCTCTTGGAGAATCAACAGCAAAGAGACAATAGTGCTGTTTTCCAAATAGCAACAAGGAGGTCTTGTTGATGAACCTGCTCCTCTAACTGCAGATCTCCTTCAGGCCCTGCAAAAAAGCAAACCTGCAAGCTCATAACCCCCCTCTCCAATTATTTCCAGGAAAATGTAAGATTATAGCTCAGTAGATACTTTGAAGTTGTCCCAATTTATCCAGCTAGTAATGTGGATTTTATATGCTAATAACCCTCCACATCCCTCGGCATCTTCTGCATCCAAAAACAAAAAACAGGATCGGGGCCATCCTACCTGTTTTCTATTGTCCATGTATACCAAGGATGCATCACTTTGGTGGCCCAAGAGCCAACTTTGTGTTTGCAGGACCTTTGGGGGAGCTGCATTAGGCCGTCAGAATGCCACTCCCCTGCACTGTCATTTGGCCATTGCAGAAGTCAGTTATATGGGCAAGGACTTCAGTATTGTATGCATCAATATTTCTCACTGTGCCCAGTGCTGGGTACTGACAAGACATCAGTGGTTACTAGAGTTAACCTGGTGAAGGTTGCAACTGCTGGAAACTGGCAGAAACCAATATTACCTGGCCAAATTACTAGAGGTCACTTCATTGTTCACTTCAGATGTTCTGAGATGAGATGTTTGCATGTGATAAGTAGTACCCAGGTCAGACATCCTAGTAGGTGTTATATTTGGATCTCCAGTGCTGCTGTCCTTTGATGTCTGGCTTTGTTATCCGTTTGTTAATTAGTGAGATGCTCTGCCAATTAGTGAAATATGAACATCCAAAAATTTGGCTGTAGCCAGATGTGTTAATGAATAGGTGAATGCTCAGTAAAGGTATATAGGGACTGGATATCTTGGCCATCCTTGAGTCTTGCTGTAGACCTGAGCAAATATTGTCTCCAGAAAAACTCCACTTGCAGTTTTTCTAAGGATCTCAGCAAGCAGAAGGGGTGTCAGGTTGATTTCTACTTTCTGTTCTGCTATTTATTTAATAAAATTGTGCCTGTCCTCAAGCCCTCCATGTCAAAGGGGTCCTTGGTCATCACCATATGGGAGAGCAATCAGTACAGTAAACATAGACCTTTATTCAAGGACTATATACTGGATACCACTTATCTTCACTCTCTGAGTTTCTGCACTACTCCCCAGAGTGCTACTGTCTTTGAGCAGGATGGTTGAGCATCATCCTTTGCCAGTCCAGTTCAAGTCCTCTGTGTGGTTCTATTCACCTCCAGTTTCTCCAGTCCTTGTTCACTCTCCCACTCTTTCATAACCAGCTCGAGAGCCCTCTCAAGCTGCTGCAGCAACTTAAACTATTTTCCAACATCACAGCTGGGTCAGAGTCGAGGTTGGTGCCAGTGCTTGGTGTCAGCTATGTGATGAAGGGGTCCCAAGCTGCCCAACTGTAGGCTCAACATCCAGCAAGTATAACAGGTCTTCTTGGTCCAACAGGTGTTGGAGATCATGGAAGGGCTCCCCTGGGAAGCTAATATATTCATAATAGGAGCAGACCTACCTGTCAGGAAATTACAAGGATTGTAATAGAAGAAGTTGACATCTTAAACTGAATCTATAAAGGAAGTTGTTAATCAGCCATATTGTACAGCTGTGTATAAAGCTGAGTCATGCTGACTTGGCAGAAGGCTGATGTAATACATATGAGATCACCTAAAATGAGGCAATGTTACCTGATTGGTTATATGTACAATATATTGTACAGAAGTATACACATGTGGTGGGGAGAGTTTTGAGATTTGCTAGAGGACATGCTGTTGGAGTATTTTGTGAAGACTGGACATATGTAATATAAGCTTTAAGGAAGAAGCTGTTCACTCATGTTTTCTTCTCTGCAAGGACCTTGGAGGCTGGTTGTAACCCTGCTTTGCTCAGCGCACCCTAAAAAATACTTGACAAAGGTTATAGGCCCAGCACGCTTCCCCTGCGCAAGAGAGCATGTGAGTTGCTGGTGAGTTACTTGTGGGTCCTGAGGGAGCAGTCCAGAAGTGCTGGGAGCTTTCAGAGGTCCAGAGAAGGTGAGCATCCTGCTTGTTAAGCCCAGGAGTGGTAGAAACAGAAGAAACTAATTTAAAATTCAAAGATGCAGTCTAACTCAGCAGCTATGGGAGGATTTCCTCTAGTGAAGTCAAATGATAACAACTACATGTCATGGTCCTTAAAAATGCAGGTGTTTTTGAAGAGAGAGAAAACATGGACTGTAGTTGATACTCCACCTGACAACCCTGATGAAGAAGAGAAGTAATTAATTGAGAAGGCGTTATCTAATATTATTTTGTGCTTGGAGGACAGTCAGCTCATCCATTGAATTTATTTGTTACGGTCAGGTGACCAGCTCATAAAACATATTATATGGCTAAAATATACAAAATGCAATTTAAAAAGTATACAACCAGTTAATAAAACATATTATATGGCTAAAATATACAGTCAGTTCATCCATGTCCGAGAACTGAACTCAGCACATGATTGTTGGCAGGCTCTGAAAAAAAGGTTTACATCAGAGAGATGGCTGCCAGTAAAGTTCACCTAACCCAACGTCTTTATCGTGCCAGATTAAAGCCAGGGCAGAATATGGGGGAGCACATGAAAGAAATGCTTCACACATTTATGGAACTGGAGCAAAGAGGACTGCAGCATTCAGAGAGTCATAAGGTGTATGTTATCCTCAGTTCATTACATTAATTCTTCAATATGCTTGTGTCCAGCTTGGATTCCATGTCAGAGGATGATTTGACCATCAGTTATCTTACTGGATATTTGCTGCAGGAACAGACCAAGTGGGAGGAGCATAGCCAGACAGAGGAAGAAGTTGCTTTCCAAGATGTCTGCAAGCAGTTCAAGAGGAGAAATGTTGTGCTGAAGCAAGAGGGAGACCAGGCTGAGAAAGTCTACTCCATTCGTCGTTGCTTCTGATGTTGCTCAGATAAACATCTCCTGAGAGACTGCAAGACTAAAAAGCAGCCTTTGAAGAAGAAAAATGAAAAACCCACAACTGAGTGTTTGTTGCAGTTAAGGTGTCAGAGGAAGATAAAGAAAATTTGTGGGTCCTGGACAGCAGTCAGCAACCACATAACTCTGAATGTTTTTCTGTTTTAGTTGAAGCTCCAAGAGAGAGCGTCTCCCTGGCAGACAGGAAAAAAGTTTCTGTTAAAGGTCAAGGAGAGTTGTTTGTCCCAAGTATGGGACAGAATGTAAAACATGTATTATGTGTTATAATTTTAGATTATTCCTTATTAAGTGTATTGGTGCTGGACTCAGATGGGTACGATGTTGTTTTCTCTAAAGGAATGTGTAAAGTAATGAAAGGGGAGAGAGTGTGTGCTCAAGGGAAAAAGATTGATGGGCTGTATGTTATGAAAAACAAGAGTGAAAAATCTAGAGCAAATAACAATTGCATTCATTTATGGCACAGAAGACTAGGTCATGCCAGCTTTAAAGTAATAGATAAAATGAGTTTTCAGAAGGAATGAATATGAAAAATTGTGATAATTACATTAATTGCTCAGTTTGTAAAATGACAAAAGAGCAAAGTCAGCCCTATAAACAGAAAACATTGTGAAAGAGCTGAGAACCCATTCCAGCTGGTTCATGCAGATCTAGTTGGTCTGATGCAGCCCTCATTTGGGGATGCAAAATTTATTTTAAATATAGTGGACAACTATAGCAGGTGTTCATTCATTTATTTTATGAAAAATAAGTCTGAGACTTCTATAAAATTTAAACAATGGCTGAGCTTCGTAGAGAGGAAATATAATTGCAAAGTACATCAGTTGCAAACTGACCGAGGCTCAGAATTTATGGCTGGGAGGTTCCAGCAGTGGTTGAGAAACAAGGGAATAAATCACAGAAAAACAGCAGTTTACTCCCCATTTCAAAACAGAGTTGTGGAGAGAGAGAAATGTGATTATTCAGACCATATCTGATTCAGTGCTTCAGGACTCAGGTTTGTCCAAGAAGTTCTGGGGAGAGTCCATTCAAATTGCTAATTATATTGCTAACCATCTCTGGTTATCGGCAATCAATCAAACCCCTTATTACATGTTGTATGGCAAGAAGCCAAACTTGAGTCTTTAAGAATATTTGGAAGTAATGCTTTTGTGAACACAAACAAGAATTTAAGAAGGAAGGGAGAATCAAAAGCAAAAAAGATTATTTTTCTGGGGTATGAGAACAATCATGCATACAAGTTTGCAGATTCTCATAATAGAATTGTGGTATCTCATTCAGCTAATTTTTCTGAACACAGAAACTGGAAGAATTTGCAGGGAGACAGTGAATTAATTTTGCTAGCTGACAGCAGTTGGAAAGGTGAGTCAGAGCAACCAGTTAGAGAAAATGCTCCTGTAACTGAAAATGAGCGTTATCAGTTGAAACAGGGGGAGATAGAAGCTCCAAGATGGTCACAAAGAGAGAATAAAGGTATACCTCCAAAACGATTCATGTGTGAGCAAATTAAAGCCTTAAATGTAAGGTACACAGAACCTCAGAATTATCAGAGGTGTTAGATCTTCCCAAGGAAGAACGTGAAAAGTGGGAACAGGCAATGCAGAAGGAAATGGATTCTATGAATAAACACAATATGTTTACAAATTTAGAACTCCCAGAGGGAAATAAGTTAAATTGGATGTACATGCAAAAAGGGTGTTGAGATTGCTGAAAGGATCACTAGCAGTTAGCCTAGTGTTGAAGCCCAATAATGTGTTTAAAAAACTGGAAGCATACTCAAGACAGTGATTGGGCAACAGACATGGAGGATCGAAAATCCTTGTCTGGATATGTAATAATATCTGGTGTGTTAATAGGATGGAAATCCAGAAAGCAAACTTCTGTAGCAACTTCCACTGCTGAATATGAATTTATAGCGCTCTTAGAAACAGTAAATGAAATCACATGGTATAAGCAATTGGTTACAGATTTCTGCATTGAAGTAAATGAGCCCATTACAATGAATGAGGATAACACCACATGTATTCAGATGGCTACTATAGAGAGTATGAGGTGCAGAACAAAGCACATTGACATTAAATTTTGTAATGTAAGAGAAGCTATAAAGCAAAAATTAATTGCGTTAAAATATTGTGAGAGTGAAAACAATTTAGCAGATATATTCACAAAACCTCTGGGCAAACAGAAGCACGGAGCATTCATGGAACAATTGGGTCTACATTCAGAACAGATGTAAATTTGGAGGGGATGTCAGGAAATTACAAGGTTTGTAATAGAAGAAATTGACATCTTAAACTGAATGTATAAAGGAAGTTGTTAGCCATAATGTACAGCGGTGTATAAAGCTGAGTCATGCTGGCTAGGCAGAAGGCTGATGAGATCATATATGAGATCATCTAAGATGAGGCAATGTTACCTGATTGGTTATATGTACTATATAATGTACAGGTACACACATGTGGTGGGGAGAGTTTTGAGATTTTCAAGAGAACATGCTGTTGGAGTATTTTGTGAAGACTGTACATATGCAGTATAAACTTTAAGGAAGAAGCTGTTGTCTCATGTTTTCTTCTCTGCGAGGACCTTGGAGGCTGGTTGTAACCCTGCTTTGCTCAGCACACCCCAAAAGAAATACTTGACACTACCTTCCTGCTACTCTGAAGCATCAATCCAAATGTCCTTCCCTTTCTCTTCTTCATTCTTTCTCTTCCCAGCAGGCACCTTTTCCTCTTTCATACTGCCCCTTCCTTCCCTTCTTGAATGCTCTCCCACTTGCACATCTCCCAGGACTCCTGGGATACACACAGACACTGAAGCAGTTTCCACAGAGAGCTTGTCCCATCTTAGGTATTGCCCAGGTGAAGATGCTATGCATAACCTATTGCAGGCAAGAGCTTGCAGCTGGAAGGCACTGAGACTGAGTCTTGCCACAGGCTGATGGCCTCCCACTCACAAAAGTTTTTTGTCTTTCCCTCCACAAATTTTCATTGCCTCTGGATCCAAAGGAATCTGTTGTCAGCCTTGACAAGATAGCTTCCCAAAATGAAACTAAAAGTGGCTACAAGTCAATTTATAGCTTGGAAAAATGTCCATTTGGAAATGTTAAGTGGTTCAGTATGGCCATGTTGAAAATATGACCAGCCACTCCCATGTGGTCTCTAAGACCTTTCAGTTCCCCCGACCCCTTGGGGGCAGGAAAAGGGAGAGCCAAAAATACTTACTTACTTACTTACTTACTTACTTACTTATTTATTTATTTATTTATTTATTTATTTATTTATTTATTTATTAGATTTCTATCCTGCCCATTTAGACAGAGTCTACTCTGGGCGGGTTCCATTAAACATCATAAAACAATTAAAACAGTTAAAACAATTCAAGTCAATTCAATAGTGTTGAAAAGTGCCTAAAGAGCCAAGTTTTTAATTGGCTCTTAAAAACACCCAGCGAGGGAGCCAGGCGGATCTCTGATGGAAAGCTGTTCCAGAGTCGAGGGGCCACCGCCGAGAAAGCCCGGTTTCTTGTTCTTTCTTTCCGGGCCTCCCTCGGCGCTAGGCCCCTCAGCCGTCCCTCCTGGCTATGGCGAGTGATTCGGGTAGATCTAGGTGGAAGAAGGCGATCTGCCAGGTATCGAGGTCCTAAACCGTTTAGGGCTTTATACGTCATCATTATCACTTTGAAGTCAATGCGGAAACGAATGGGCAGCCAATGCAAGGCAGCCAGGGTGGGAGAAATATGCTGGTATTTTCTCACCCCACTAAGGAGTCTGGCCGCCGCATTCTGCACCATTTGAAGCTTCCGCATCAATCTCAATTGCTTTGGTAGGCCAGATATATTGCTTTGGTAGGCCAGATATACTTGCTTTGGTATGCCAGATATAAGCCTAGGGCCACACTGCCAGATCCTCATGTATGCAGAGGGATGTTCACAATGAATCCCTCCCTCAACAAAATACAGATGGGAAAGACATCTCATGCGATGAAACATTGTATTTTCAGAATTTGTGTGTCCTCAACAAACTCTGAGCTCAAATCATTACCTTTATACTACTGGGAACATTTAAAGTATCTGTTTTGTTTATTTCATTGGTCCAAATCCTATTGTAGGTTTATGTTGTTGTAAGTTAAATTGTGGCAACAATCAATGACTTGTGGCTTGCATTCCTAGTGCAACTTGATGGGCGACTAGGTATCCAAGCAACAAATTCGTAATTAGTATCCACTCCAGTTTATACCATTACACTTAGACTGGTGTTAACCTACAACAGGATTTTTATCATATAAAGCTTAGAACTGCCCCAAGCTCACTGATACTTCCCTCAAAATATAAAACACACTTAGTGTATAAAACATCCCCTCCCCCAAGTGCTCAGTGTAAGGGGAAAGGACATGGAATGGATTATCCCCAAAGAGGACATAATTTCAAAGGAGCACTGGAGCTGTTTGTTGCAGGGTTGACTTCTATTATAAGAAGCAACACTGGCAGACAACAGAAATTATAAGCCACCCCTCTGTTAAAACAACCCCTATCTGCATATAGATAAAACCAGAAAAATCATATTTAAGAGCATAAGTACTAAAATTAAAATAAGCAATGACCAACTTGTCAAGTAGAAAACACTTTTCAGGCATTTCTTATTGCTCTATACTGCTTTGAACCCCTCACACATAAACTGGTTGTAAATATGTGTAAATAAATAAGTATATAAATAAGGTGGTAGAATCATAATACATCACTAGCAGAATCTGCCTCTTAATGATGCCCAGATAAGAGCCTGTGTGTACAGATACCTCTTGATGCAGCTTAGAACTTTACTGCTAAAAAGACCAAAAGCAGACATTTTCTACTGAAAAACACACAAAAAAAGAAATCAATATTTTTAAAATAACTTATAGTTATCTTTCACCTCTTGTGCTAAAAGCTTAGTAAAATGTCATGCTCTCATGCTCACCACTTAAAAAGCAAGAAATGTGTAAAGGCTGAGGTACGATGGGGTTGGGAGTACTTCAATGTTTGACTTGAATCATGTGCTTATGAGTAAAACCACCAGTTTTCTAATTAATGAATTTGAAGCTCACATCACGTTACCCACTGCGCCTCCTGTCTTGATATTTTAGGTACCATCCTATTGCAGCAATGTCATGGGCTAATGATAACCCTACCACCTGATGATATGGCATCTTTAATAATGTTTTGTGCACTAATTAACTTTGCCAACAAAAAGTTCAGAATGGAAATAATGGGCTAAGTAACTTGGCAAAATGAAGCACAGAATTTGGCAATTCCTAATTAATATATAATACCATTCAACCATGATTAACAGTTCCAAAAACAGTGTACATTTAAAAAGGGGGGAAGAAATCCATCACTAGTGCTTTAGATATATTGTAGTTGCAGAACTGTTAAGGAAGTAAAAAAAGTATGTTGGTACTGATGGGCAAACTAGGCTCAGAGGGTTAACAGAGACTTTCCTGCTTGCACATTATCCATGTGAGCTTGGTAATCCTACACAGCTAGTGTTTTCTTAATGTCCTGGGGAGTCTGATCATTGTAAATTACCTGTGACAACTCATTAATCCTCTTTTTCCTCACAAATGCATAATTAATGGTAACATTGACAATAATACACAAATTAGCTAAGTGACGCTTTATGGTGTTGGTTTTGATTAACATCAGGAACCCCAAAATGACATTAATGTAATGCAGATCCCAAAAGGCAACCCGCACTCTGACCCTGGACATACATTTTGTTTGCACTATCACAAAGATTAATCCTCCTTTGGATGAAGGCCGGACAAAACTCTGGCCACTGGCACCATGTACTGGACAGACGCTGGAAAACAACCAACCTCAACTGCATTTGTTTAAGAAGGGAACCTTAATGCACAGAACACAACAGCTTAGTGTCATTTGCTGTTGTCTTGTTAAGACAAAGATAAATGGGCTGCTGTCACGACTTAGATCAGCTGCTTCTCTGCTTAACTTCTATTATTTGCTTGTTTATGGACTATCATTTCATTTCAAAAGATACATAAGCACACTGAATGTCTGAATGCCATTTTAAACAATGTTTTCCTCAGGTTTAGATTTCTTTTATGGACCAGTATTATTTTTTTCCTTATTGACAAATAATAAAATAAAATGCATATAACAATATTTGAACATACTAGCAGCTCTCAGTGCCTAGTATTAGGAAAAATCACTGAGAGTATTTGAAATGTATTGTTTCTGCCTTGTAATATCCTTAGGTTAAAATGGCCTAACTAATGAATGGTTAAGTTCATTTTCTTCAAAAAAAAATCTACAAACACATCAAGAACATTAAGGTTAAAATAAGATTTTAAAATATTCTTTGCGACCTTTTATGATTTTTATATATATCTTCCTTTCACACTTTTCTAAATAAATCTATTTTAAGTTTAAACATAAACCACTGTATTATTCAGATGGGATGAGATATTATTGTAGATGTGGGGCTTGTATAGACAAATAGCATCCAACTAAAACACTGCATTATAGCCCTGGTGGGAAAGCTAGTATCTGCTTGAATTGACATCTATGTGCCCGAATCAATGTCATCTTTTAAAAATATAGCTGGTAGAATTCAATAAAGGCATTCAACAGTCTCACTCTTAAAAAGCAACATTATGAAATTCCACCTTTCTATAAATAGTGCATATGCTTAACAATCTCTTCATTTTGCAATACCTTGATCAATGGGATGCTTTTAAGGACAACATATAAAAAGTGCAAAGAGTTTTTAGATAAAAATTTCCAAAACAAGAGAGGGCAGAGTTGATTTTTTTTTTTAATGGCATAGAGTAAATTAAAGGAATAGTGTCAAGGATGAAATAATGTGTGTGGGTTGAACTCTCACATAAATAATTAACATGCCAGCTTTAATGGGTACATGTCTGTATTTTAAATAGTAAAATAAATCACACGTTGTTTATCACCGACTTTTTAAAAATTGAAGAATATGAACTACCATAGATTTTGGTCTATAAGTTAATCATTTGAAATAAATGTCCTAATCCAAGTAATTAAAAACAGCTATTTTAATCATTGTGGGTGCTGCGCTTTCTCTACTTTACAAAGCTATTTCAAGGCATGGTGGAATTTAAAGGGCTAGGGGAGTCCCAGAGAGGCCATATTTTCACTCAGACTAATCCAGTTTTAAATCTACATTACTGCAATAAATGATTTTTATTATTTGAGTGGAATAAAGTGTCACATTTGAAAGGCATTTCAATCTAATTCATACCTCCAAACAGGCATAGATATACAAGCAGTGAAACTGAAAGGCACTTTGTATATAGGTATACAAACAGGTCATCCAAAACTGAGAGAAATATATTTTTATAGCCACCGTGGCACTGGGTCATTCAAAATGTCATTTATATTTCTTCTGAACTTGTAAAGGAGAGCTTGGCTGAGATTGTACATTTCAAACGGCTCTGTTTAGCATACCCTTTATCAGCTAATAGGAGTCTAGTGTCAAACACTGTGGGTTGGTAGGCTACCATCACCATCAGTAGCTTTCACTTTGCTCAATTAATAAGCCCACAGCTACAACACAAACTTCCTTGAGGTACATCTCAGATTAGACATTTCACTTTTAACTTTTCAGAACTGGTTTAATTTCCACTTACATTCTAAGGATGATTAATACTACCCTTTTAGCTTCCCCATGTCACTGAAAGTTCTCTCACTCTGTACCAGCTTCCAGGAATGCAATTTGTGAAATGATATTTTTATAGACACAATTTCTTTCAATATTTTAAGTGGTTTATGTTGACTGAAACAGCTGTGTCAAAGCTAAGCGATTTCATTGTGTGAGTGTGCAAAAGATCTTATACGTACAAGGAACAAATAAATAGTCCAGATAGCCTGTTTCATATTTTGGCATTTTAACAGTTTCCCAAGGAATGGGTGCAATTCACGCAGAGCACTTCATTCAAGGTCATCACTATTATGTTAAAATGTTGTCTCTGAAGATATGGCAACACTGAGCAATATTTCGTGATAAGACATCTCCACTACAGACTTTCACATTTGTCTGCCTGAAATAATAGGGCTAAAGCCCCACTGTAGTGGTGCCGCATCTTCACAGCTCCTTCAACCTAAATGAATTCTCTCAATTCAGGAATGGGTTTATGCATTGGATAAACATGGTTTAACCAGGTTTATTCTGCTGTCCTGTTCCTGTGTCCCAAGATATTAATATATCCAGGCCAGAACTTAGAGAGTTGAACTCCCTAAATGCTGGTTAGGTGGATTATGGTAGTTGTAGCCCTTAAGTAAGTAATCTTTTTTTCCATGAAACACAACATATGTTATGTATCTCACTGAATACAACTGTGTTAATTCTTTATAATATAATATAATATAATATAATATAATATAATATAATATAATATAATATAATAATTAACCTTTTCTTTTTGAAGTAACAGTGAACTATTAAATATTTGTGAAGCAAGAAGGGAAATTGGGATGAACATACAAAAGTGTTCATTCTTTGAAACATAAACTATTTAATGGTTGCTCTGTTTCTATTATAAAGCAACAAAAAATGCTTGCCGAACATAACATTAGAATTACAAAGCTCTCTATTTTTAATGTTTCATTAGTCAACATAATTTTGATGGATTCTTTAGATTAAAAAATATATCTGAAGTGTGTTACTTGGTTCATTTAAAAACATTTTTGACAAATTGTTTCTTAAGACTGTCAGTAACAGTGGTATCGTTTTTTAAAAATGAGAATGCCAAGCAAGACTGAAATGAAAATGTCTTACAAAAACAGGGCTTCCTCTGTAGCAGCACCTTGACTGTGGAGCTGGCGCCCAAGCAGGCTCCAGGCCTGTTGAATTTCCACTAAGTAGCTAACATCTAAAATTTCATATTGACCTTGGCGTTTACAATTGGCTTTAAAATGGCCTTAATTTTTATTTTTAAAAGGCTGTGCTTAAAGAATGTCTGTTTCAGGTGTTTTTATCTGCGGTAGATAAAATTTGAAACACGAGGTGCCTAGTAGACAGAAAAGTGGTAAGCAAATGTTTTAAATAAATAATTTAAGAATTACAAATACCCCACAGAGTTGACACATACTCTATATATATCAATATATATATATATACTATATATACTATATATATATATACATCAATCGGTTTACTGTATTTAAATTGTCTGTAGTGAAGTAACTTTTTAAAAATGGGGAATGGGAAGAGACGTACAGCCAGACTTGTGCAGAGAGGGAAACTGCTAGTATTTTATTTTATATTTATATAAATATTCTGCATTGTAACCTAAATGAAATTGCAATTCTGTACTGATTTACACCACAAGAAATCCCACTAGGTTTAATGGGGACTACTTACAAGTAAGTTGACACCTGATACTAGTTGGACACCATTTTAGCATTTTGTAATACGTGAGCAATAATTGAAAAGTAAGATCAAGTACTTTTGTGGGACAGCTTAATGTTCAGCTGCACTAATACTTAATATGACACAAATCTGAAATGTTCAAGTCTGGATAAACAGGGTGGGGGAGGTTACCTGAGAATTTTAATTTCAAGTCCCGCCTGCCAATCACAGCATTTCCCACTGCTTACAAGAACACAGCATGGTATCTTAAATGGCATCTGCCTATTATTTTTCAAATGCCAAAGAGGTGCCTAATGGATGAGGGGGGAAATTAGAATTACTTGAAAAGTTGAAGTTTTAAGGATATATAATTTTTACATTTTGCTACTTTTTACTGCTTTTATTTTAGGAGCCAGGAAGCTGTACAGCTTGTTTTCATCCCTTCTGAAAAAAGTATTGCAAGCTCTTCTGTTTGCATTTTCCTACAATATTCAGTAAGGGATTGGTTGCAAATTGGTGTACACGTGGCAAAAGTGATTGCAAACTAATGGTTTGTTTCGAGAGATCTTAACCAAACACAGGTTCCTATAAACAGACCTCAGTGGTCTGCCTTTTGATCTTTCAAGAATGAAAATCCTCAAGAATCCACTGCTTTGTTCTCATTTTTGAGCAAAGGGATGCTGTCTCTTATGTGTTACTATTTATTTCCAAACTCAGGCATCACATATGCAGTAGGTGGTGAAAGGAAACCAAAAGATTTCCACCCATCCCAATAACAAGTTCAGGATCGAAACATTTTTCAACCAATTTACACTTACCATTTCAAAAAACAGTAATAACCTGCTGGGGACTAATGAGTAATTGCAATACTTAGCTGTCCAATATAGAAATCCATCCATCTTTCTATTTAATTTCTATCCTCCTCTGCCTGTCACAGATATGGGCAAACAATTGTGGAAAACTGTTATTCTAACTCCCAGTTAACTATATTTAAGCCAAAGTTAAAAGCAACTTTCTTTATAACCTATAAACAGAGGAAATAGCTTGCTTTCTTCTTCACAGTTTATTTGATTACATGAAGTAGTTCACTCTGTAGCTTCCTTGTGCACTATATAGAAAACCAGGCTGTGTAAAATTTGCTTGTGGAGAAGACCACCTCTTCATTTAACATTAATAAAATTTCTCTCTATCACAAAGGATTCATGCCACAAGAACATACAAGAAATTTGCTTCATGGCGAATTTTAGAATTGAATGTTTTATGCTATGAGAGATCTAACCAAGCAAACATTCTGAACATCTATTAAATAGCCTGTGTAAAATAAAGATAACTATAACTTGTAATATTGTTAGGCTTCTCTATGGGAGAACTAATATTAAAGAACAAATTCGCCAACATTCTGGGGAAATCACAGAGTGGAAGAAAATGAAAAGAATGGATGCATAGAATAGATGCTTAGGAGTGCACTGATAAAAACAACAACCCTACATCCTGTCACAAATTACATCTTAGCTACTGTATGATATATACAAACTCTGTCACAGCTAATAATATTCTACTTTCATCAGCTTAGTATTAACATCCAAAAGTATGCAGTGTTTACTGTAATGAAGTCATGCAATATATAGATAGCATATGGCTTCATGCTTTGTTTATATTGTTTGAGAATAAATGAACGGATCGCTTGGACTAAAGAGCACTGGTCATACTTCTGTGTGCAGTTGGTGGGATGTATAATAGAATGTTACATGTTTGTTAGCTTGAAGAAAACACGCACACCAAACCGCAAAAACAATTTAGAATGACAATAACACAGTAGGTAGAAAGATTAACGTGCCACTAGGGGACAGTAGAAAGTCACAAAATGTGATTCTGTTGTAGAAATCAGAACAAAAGACCTTTCTTTGTGAAGAAAAAATAATAATAACATAAAAATTGCAAATATGCATTGTTAAATCAAATTTCTCAACCACTGAGAAGACTTCAGTTTTACATAAGCAAATCTGTAAAATATTTGCAGGGATCTATTTAGATATTTTTTCCAGACCATTTTACAAAATATGCATGAACCTATTGTCTTTACAAAGGATAAATCCAAGTATAATTTTTTTAAAAACTGATGATTTACAGCATAGGAATTCTTCACAGGAACACTTTACTTCAACTTTATCATCAACAGAATAAAGCCCTGTAATGTGAATGATTTGCTTGTGAAGAAGAACATGGGGATTTTATTTATTTACATTATCAACACCATGGCAAAATAATGCTAGATTTCAGATCGAAAGTTGATGTGTAAAACTGAAAATAAGTCACAAACCCTGTGTCTTTGGGAAAGGTTCATGCTTATGCAGAATTTTGATTCTGAGGTTGGAATGAGATGGGTGAGAACCTGTTCATCATAGAAAAAAGCAATCACATGATGCTCTAACATGTCACTTTTGGTAATTTTTGTTTACTCCTTCCACATCCTCTAAGGTCAGATGTGAACTGAAGAGAGCTTCGTTTCAGTCAATCTGAAACCAAGTTGTCCCTGGTACAACAAGATCTATCTAACGCATTTGCCTCTTTGAAAGCAGTAGTCTGGATCCAACCTGGAATATATAGATTACATATATTTCTTGGATGTCAAAGCCAAAATCCGTTGAGAAACTCTACAGTTCCAATGTCATAGAAACAAATGGGATACAGGTACTGTTCCTTGGAACTCATACATTTCAAAGGATCATTTTAGATGAACTTGATAATAAAATGATACGACATCTGCATTTACAGAGAAGCAGAAAAAGGGATTAAAAAAAGCCACTATGGCTTGTCATTAGTAGTTCCATTATATACTCCTATGAGATAAATACAATTTTAAGCAATATCCTAGAAACAGATGCTGTACACTTTACTAAATTGTTGGATGGCTGGATACGCAGAAGAAAACAGAAGTATTTGATTGTGATCCCTGTTTCACAATACCCAATGGAACAGTCTTCACATTTAGGGCTTATCCCCGTATCTGATTTACTCCTGTTTAAAAGGTAGTTCAGTCACCCATTGATCTGGATTAGTTCAACAGATCTACATGACATTACTGGAGAATCAAATCAATCCTTCCTACTTCCCTTCAATTTCAGAAGCATCTTCCTTGGCTTGGGAACCTTTTTTTGTGGGGGGCAGCCTGGGTTCTTTCAAATCTGTTATCCCCATCTGTTCCCTTGTCTTGAACAAGCCCAGTTTCCTATGGGGGGGCATGTACAATTGAAACTCTCCTGACATCAGCTGTGATGTCAGCTGTGGGGGTGTTCTCCCCAGCACTGCTGAATTCTTCTCATTTTTAGAAACTTCTTCTCATTCCCCCCCTCCCCCAGTTTTTTGCCCTGGTCTAACAGCCTTGCTAGGATCAAGATGAAATTGACAAAACCAGACAATTTTTCTTCTCTCTTTTACCAACTTCTCATCCAGATCCTCCTGGATCAATCTTTATCACTCATGCAAGGGATCTCAGCATCTTGTATCTTTCATCAGTGTGTCCTCAGTGCTGCTTGGCACTAATAACCTCACAGCTGGATTCTTACAACTGGCTCTCAGTAGAGCTGTTCTAAAGCAACTAGTGCAGAATGCGGCCATCCAGCTGTAGATGCTCCATATCAGCATGTAACACATTCACTGAAAGTGGCTGCCTATTTGTTAACAGGTAATGGTGGAGACTTTCATAGTAATAAATCCCTAAATAATGTTGGATTCATATGTACAGTGACCCTATGAATGAGCAGTCTCCAAAATGTCCTGTCCTCAACAGCCCTGCTCAGTTCTTACAAACTCAAGCCTGTGACATCCTTTAGAGAGCCAATCCACCTTGTATTTGGTCTTCCTCTTTTCCTGCTGCCTTTAACCTTTTCCAGCATTATTGTCTTTTCTGGAGAATACTGCCTTCTCATGATGTGCCCAAAGTAGGACAAATTCAGTTTCATCATTTTTGCCTCCAGAGATAGTCCTGGCTTGATTTGTTCTAGGACCCACTTGTTCATCTTTCTAGCAGCTGAGCGTATCAGCAAAGCACTCCTCCAACACCATATTTCAAATGAATCATTTTTCCCTGTCATTTTTCTCTACTTTCCAGCTTTCACAGCCGCACATGTTGATTGGGAATAACTGGATACCTTTGCCTTGGTCTCCAGTTATACATCTTTAACACTTGATGATTTTTTTTCCTAATTCCTTCATTGCTACCCTTCCAGGTCTCAGTGTCCTTTTGATTACTTGGCTGCAGTCTCCATTTTGATTGATGTTTGAATCAAGACATACAATTTGACCCCCTATTCACTTTCTTCATCGTCAGCATTGAAGTTGTGTGGTTCTTCTGTACTCATGATTTTTGTCTTCTTAATGTTCAACTGCAGTCCTGCTTTGGATCAGTATACCTGAGGACAAATCACCTCTGATATTATCCTTCTAATCAATGAAGTTTTAGAAGGAGGTAGTCTTGATATATCCGCATTATACACAGAATTTGTTCATATATCCATTCCCATCCTTGTAATGCCTGAAATTAGGCATGCATCCACACTTCTCTGTTTTCAGTCTTTGTTGAAAAACATTCTTTTCAGACAAACATTTCCTGAATGATAAATAACAATCTCTGTTTTTATTAATATATTTGTCTGAGCTGGGTAACTGGCTGGGGACTCAGAATCCAGGAGTTCAATTTCCTGCTGTGACTATCTTGAGAAAAACTAGTCTGTTTAACCTCAGGAAAGCTGCATAGTCCCAGGGACCCCAGAAGGAGGAAATTGTAAACAATTTCTGAGTACACTGTACCTAGAAAACCCTGGAAAAGGGTCACCATAGGTTGGAATTAACTTGATGGCACAAAATTATATTGTCATTACATCTTATTATAACTTTTTGGATTTGAATGTTTTCATCTTTTGAACACCAGTCTGAAACATGGAGTGGTTTAAAATATAGATTATATTGCACAGCAATCTGTATTTTGTACATAACTGTAGAAATATTAACCAATATATAGGAGGCACTTAATAAATTCAACAAATAAGTAAATAAATAAATAAATAAATATTTTCCAAATTTCATATCTAACACCATTTGTAGACAGGTTACATTATTTAAAATTGTGTTTTCATGGTAATAACATCTTTAGTATGTCTGAGAAAAATGATGGACTAAAAGTGTTGACACAAGGTCAGATTTCTAGCTAAGATGGAAAAATCCAAATAGAATTATGCCTGACGTGAAGCATTCTAATTCTTTCTCCTTAATGCTAGTTTTGTTGCCCTGACCACCAATTCATTTTTGGGCTTTGCTGAAATCAAGCTTATGACTTGATGACTTATGTCCCGAGAAGGAAAGATGTCTCAATGACTTCTTCAGTACTTGGGAAAGTTTTTTTTAAAAAAACATGGGGAATCATGCTAGTGGGGGATTCTATTAGTTGAAAAAGTTAATTTTCCAAGTTCTGCTGGTCAGATACTACGGCTAGGAAATGCTTTTTCCAGGGTTCAGCTCTTACCTGAATAGTCCATTGTAGAAGGAGGTACAGGGGTACCACTGCTTGTCTTTATTTCAGTTGAGCTATCTGGCCCTCCTAGAGGGTTCTATTTTTCTTGCCAAGTCATCTAATATTGACAAGAATTCACTGAGTAAGGCCATCTGGAGATCTGTAGGAGACCACAGTCTGCATCTCTTTTTCATTGGAGTCCAGTGAGAGAGTGGGATTTCTGTAGTGTAATCTGTTGATAATAGGGACCACCAAAGAGTCCTCAAAAATCTTCACTGACTGTTGAGCATAATTCAGCGTACTGCATATGCCATTAAAACAGTTTGGAACCTAGTTATGAAAAACACAACCTTCTTCTGAATAAATTTATTTGAATGGTACAAATACTTAACACGAGCCCTTTTTTGCTTCTGCTCTTAGGCAGGTGGTGACCAGGCTGAGGGTCTTTGCAGTTGTAGTGCCCATTTCTGGAATTTCTTGGACAATGAGTGCCAAACGTGACGTCTTTTTTCCTCTTTACCCAGTTCTTTCCAGCATCTCATCTAGCAGATTTTCATATTTTTTCCCCATGATCTCTGCAAATCACACTTGTGAGTTCCTTCTCTGCCTGTGCAAAACTCCTTGGAACATTCTAGAGGCTAAAGGTCCATTAAGACAATTCTGTGCACTGCACAGGCTCCCCCACTGTATGTGGGGTCTTCCTTTCAGCTTCCTTTCAGCCGCCACTGAGGAAATGTCTCTATTGGAGCATTCTTTAGCCTTTTCATCTAAAAATTGTGTAAATATTCCTTACATGTGGTCCATCTTCTCCTTGTCCTTTGTAGTCTCCTCATCATTGTTTCTAAGGTATCTGTTCTACAAAAAAGTTCAGTAGTTTTATTGCATTTGAGATCTTCCTCCCTTTTATGATCCCTGAAGGCCCATTCAAGAATTATGTCTCTTACACTAACAAGATACCCCTCACTGAGGGACAGACAAAAGTGCCTTTACTGTTTGGATGAGGGGCATCAGACCCCAAACTGTCACATTCGTCGGAAATTTAAGAAAGTTGCTATAAAGATCATAGAATCATAGAATAGTGAAGTTGGAAGGGACATATAAGGCCATCAAGTCCAATCTACTGGTCAATGCAGGAATACAAATCAAAGGATATCTACCAGGTGGTTATCTAAGTTTCTCTTGAATGCCTCCAGTGTTGGAGCACTCACCACCTCTCGAGGTAATTGGTTCCACTGTCTTACTGCTCTAACAGTTAGGAGGTTTTTCTTGATATTCAACTGAAATCTGGCTTCTCCATCAATCCCAATTAAAATTTTATCTGTGGGGAAAAATCACTGCAAGCAGTAGACACTATTTCAAAGCAAACAACAACTCTCTACAATGACTATTTGCAAAATACCATTCAAACAGTCAATAATGGAGGCAATCCAGTCAAATACCACTTCTGCTAGGTCTCAAGACAATCCTACTCCTGAGGCAATGGAACTCATTCAACAGACTCCTTCCCCTGATATCAAGGACAGACTTTCAACCTTGAGGTCAACTTTGACACACAGGTCGATGTCAACTTCCATAACAAAACCAGAGAATGGCAGCAGGACAAAATAGTCAAAACCCAAGCAAAAACCTAAGAAATCAAAGGGTTATCAGTCATTAACTAGAACATCTCAATAGCATTCAATTCAGAGCAATGGGTCTGCTTGCGGTCAGCATTAGAGGAGAACATATCTCAGAGCTGCATGTCTTCACCAACTTTCAGCCACTTCTCAGTATGGAGCCAGCTCACACAACAGGTCCTAAACTCTCCCTGTTATGTGAGAGCCGTAGGGATACACAGCTGAACAAAACAACTCAGGGCTGGGATTAATCCCATCAGTTCTCCTTTGGATTTGGCATCAACTGTATAGGAGAAGAGCTTTTCAGCCTGAAAGAGACTACATAAATTGCAACATTCCCAGGCCCCACCTTATTACTTTAGTGCTATGCCACATTTCCTCTCAAGACCTGAGTGGCATTTTCAACAACCATTCCTGGAATATCAGGGGCTGCAGAGAGAGAAGCCCTTTGGTTCTGTCTGTGATTTCCCAATGCATTCACTGATGCCAGAACATTACGTTCATCAGTTCAAGATGTGCAGGGATTCAATATCAAGGTCACAGGAACCAAGGCTCACATGTTGGTCTCCAATGCACCACTGTCAAAGAGACCTCACAAATGGATAGTTGATCCTGATCATTCACTATCCTGACTGACTTTAAAATTCTTGATCCTGGGCACTAGACCATCAAAACAAATAGCACCCTGATGCTCGAGACCTTCAACACCAAGGGGAAAGCAAGGTGACAGAGAGATAGCTCAGCATCACCTATTGGTTTTAGTGTCAGCATCAATGTCAAGATTGGTCCACTCCAAACTGGGATCAGCACTGAACATTTAGGGAGTATCCCTCAGTTCCAAAGAAGCACATGGAAAAAGAGGCACATCATGTGCCCAACATTCTGCAGCCACTGATATTCCAGGAAGGGTTGTGAAAAACATCACTCTGGTGTGGGGGAAAAATGTATGGGCTAGAGACAAAGGAAGGTCCAATGAAAGCACGGTTATCAGAGACAATTCTCCTTCTTGAACTGCCAAGAAGTACCACAAAGCCCCTCACATTTCTGTGGAGAGAGGAGGAGGAGTCAGTGACAATCACAAGATTTGGACTCAGAGATTGAATTAGCAGATGATTCACCCTCAGTTCTGGCCACTACTCCAGAATGTGATGTTGGGGTCATGGACCCACCCTCTCCATCTGAGCATCTTCTATTGTATTCATTTCACTTGAGATCTGCAGCACTTTGATATTCCATAAACAAACAAACAAAACAAAACAAACAAACACCACCTTTAGAGCTACATTTAAACATCTGGCACACTGTCACCACCAGCAAATGAGTTTTAGCCATAATTAAGCATGGCTATGCAATAGAGCTTACGTCTCTCCCACCACAGGTCTTTTCTGACCTACAACATCATTTCAAGTTTCAGAGGAGGAAATAGCTGCAACCCTCCGGAAGGACACCATACAGAGTCTCCTCAGAACTACTGGACAATGGATTGTGCTTCCATTACTCCACAGTTCCCAAGAAGGATAGAGGTTTGAGGCTGATTTTGGACCTGAGAGATGTAAACTCATACACAGACACTAAGATATTCATAATGGTGACACTGGAGACAATGTTGCTATTTTTCAGAGAGAGAGAGAGAGAGAGAGAGAGAGAGAGAGAGAGAGAGAGAGAGAGAGAGAGAGAGAGAGAATGGTTTGCTGTGATAGGCCTCAAGGATGCTTATTTCCATATTTCCATACATTGGGACCACCACCATTTCCTACAATTTGAGGAAGAAAATCTATGAGTTCAAAGTGCTCCCTTTTGATCTATCAAGAGCACAAGAGTTCTAGATTCCAGAGCTGCAAGGGTTTACTTACCCTAAGACATAATTTAAAAAACTGACAAAAAGATTCAAAGCCAAAGCTTCTGTGATAGTCCAGAAGCTGCTAGGCCTCATGGTGTCAATGACTGTAGCAGACGACAACCAGCTGGCTGATCTTCTGAGCAGACAAATAACTCAGACCAACAAATAGGAACTGGTTCAAAGGGATTTAATGAAGTCTGCATCCATTGGGATTGCCCCACAGTGGACATCGTCATGGCCAGAAGCAATCAGAAATGCAGGAAATGTTGCTCTTGGGCATGTCGCAGAAAGGACTCACTCAGAGATGCATTTATGACTTGGTGGTCATGGGGTCTATTTTATTTCTTCCCTCTGATTCTGCTGCTGCACAGTGTCATGGTAAAACTTTGCTGAGAAAAATCCAGTACTATATTGATTGCCCCATGGTGGCCACAGCAGATTTGGTTTGTGACACTAGAACTAATGACAATAGACAGATGCCAGATGCCAATCAGCCCAGACTTGATCACACAGGGCAGAGGGATGGTCTGTCACCCAGATCTAGCCAGGTTGAAAATGACAGTGTGGAAGGTTCTCCAACAATAGAATGATATCCAGGAATCATGGAAACTGTCAGCCAGACAGAATTACAAGTATAGATGGGAGAAATTTGTCAATTTTGCAAAACAGTTAGAAGTATCTTATCTCCTACCTACTTTGCACAAGATACTACACCTCCTGCTGCAACTAAAAGAGTGCAGCCTATCCCATTCATCACTAAAAGTGTACCTGTTGGCAATAGTGGAGTATCAAACTCCAGGATCTTCCGCATCTCAACTTTCAAATAGAAAAGTGAGTTAGAGCTGGTAAAAGTTCCTTTTCTGAACTACTGCTCCTGAAGGCCTTAAGCTAGTGTGACCACTGGCGGTGCTAACTGGCAGGTTCTGGGAACAGTTGCCCATAACTGAGGATTCCGAAGTTCAGATTCTTTAACAAATTGAGTCATCCCATATGGAATTTCTTGTGAGGAAAAAGGCAGGTTGTTGTTTTTTTAACTGTAACTAAAAGAAATGAACAAACATAACAAGAGAGAAGGAGGTTCTACTGGAATTAGGAGGCTCACACATAAGCAAATATGCCTATATATACAGTGCCAGATTCTCTTTTCCCTTTCCTTCTATCTCTTGCCTTCATTTCTTTCTTTAGCCATTGTCATATATGTGAGGAAATCTGTGAGTCCAGAAAAATACCTCCGGGAATTATTTTCTATAGTTTGAGTTATCATTTGCATGAGAAATTTTCTAAGTTAGTTGTGCAGAGTTGAAGATTATCACATGATCAGACCCAGAGCTTCAAATGTTAGTTTTGTTTAAGGAACTCGTTTCTGCTCATTACATTGCAGGAGCCGACAATCATCATTGTTATTGTTGCTCCTTTTTCTTTATAGCAATTTTAAAAGAAATATCTGTTAATCTGCCTCATCATGTTGACCAAAGTAAAGGGTGGGGAGAGAAAGAAGAAAAGAAAGAAGGCAAAATATGCTGGTGCTATAAAGACTTACTTCAATGTGAGCTTTTGTGAATCAAAATCCAGTTCTTTGGCTACAAGAAGTGTAAATATGCCCCCCCCCCTTCCCGGTATTTATTCCTGTGATGATGAGAGCCATGTCCAGACAAAGTGACAGTGGTTCATTAGCACAGTAATAGGCCTACTAGGCTTAAAATTGGCTCTTATCATCAGGAATGGCAACAAAGAGAAACCAGTTTCAGAACACTTCCACAATGCTTTATTATGGATCTCAGAGTGGCTGTTGCAGAGGGGGGGAAAGAATTACAAATGGAGACTTAAAAGGGTGACAGCAAAAACTGGTTACATAAACAAGTTCCAGTGCATCTCTATGGGCCTTGATAGAGATCAAGGCTCCTTAGAGCATTCCAAATGTTAATATCCCAGGTTTCTATAATCTTATGGTTATAAAATAGTTGTCTCCTTTGACAACTCTGAACTCTATCCAATAAAAAAGCTCTTAGCATTACTGTGACAGACAAGTAAGATGGCATACAGTTTATCATCCTGGCTAGGATCTTCTTTTTAATAGATTGGCAGTCCCATTCCTATGATAATGATGAACTATTTTCATTTTATTATCTGTATTCTCACCTGAACAGGACTCTGACTACCCTGGGAATAAACATAGCAAGCAAGTATTTGCATTCCCTGTGTCTGGAGAAGTGGACTTTAATCCAAGACAGCTCACATTGAAATAAATTTCTTAAAAGTGCTACAATATTTTGCCTTTTCTTTTCTTTTTCCTCTCTTTCCCTTCTTTTCCTCCTTCACCTTTTCCTTCAGCATTACTAAATTGTTCCACTGGCATCACAAAGGGGCCAGAAAAATACAGTGAAGTACTTTCCAGTCCTCTTTAGTAGCCAGTTCTGACATTGCACCTTGAAAATATATTGAAAACAAAATATTGTTTCCTCTGCAATTTAGGATTGAGCATAAAACACGAAAAACTCCTATCAACACACCTTTTAAATGTCTTTTAAAAATATTTTTAAAGTAACTAAAATAAGTTACTTTGCGACTACTCTTTATGTTAGCTCTACTTAGTCAGCTTGTTGTGATGTTAAAGAAGTTACTTCCATGGTCTGGTCATAACCTACATTTATTTCTTTAAAATATTTTTACCCCACTTTCTCCTTAAAACGGACCCAATGTGGCTTACATAATTAAAAGACAATATTTAAAGTTAAAAACCATAAACATACAATTGCTAAAAAGGTTCAAACAAATACCACACCAAAAGACAGTAAATGAAAGCAACACCAAAAACAAATTCAAAGCAGTAAGGCACAACAATCAATTTAAAAACCTCACTCAGGCAGCCAGTTATTAAGGAAAAGCTTGCCTGAAGTGAAAGATCTTTGCCTGTTTGCCAAAGGACAGCAAATATGGGGCCAGCCTGGCCGCCTGTGTGTGGGGAGTTCCAAAGTCTGGGAGCAGCAACAGAGAACGTCCACTCCCCTCCTCACCAAATGCACCTGTGAATCTGGATAAGACTGAAAGAAAGCTCCTCCCAGATGAGTAGACTCATAAAAGGAGACATGATTCTTCAGATTGCTTGGACCTAAGCCATTTAGGGCTTTAGAGGCTAGAACCAACACTTTCAATTCTGCCCAGAAACCAGTCTGCAGCCAATGGAACCACTCTAACAGGGGGGTTATGTGGTCCCTGTGACCAGCCCCAGTGAGCAATCTGGCTGCTGTGTTTTGGACCCAATGGCATTTCCAGACACTTTCCAGTGGCAGCCCCACACAGAGTGCATTATAGGAATCAAGCCAGAATATAAGCAAGACATATGTTACCGTAGCCAGATCAGATCTCTCCAGGAACGGGTGCAGCTGGTGCCATCGTTTTAACTGTACAAAGTCACTCCTAGTCACTGCCAAAGCCTGGGCATCCAGGCTCAGAAATGAATCCAGGAGAACTCCCAAGCTGCGTGCCTGTGTTTTCAGAGGGAGTACAACCCTATCTAGCACAGTTTGCATCCCTATTCCTTGATCTGCATTTTGATTGACCAGGAGCATCTCTGTCTTGTCTGGATTAAATTTCAGTTTATTCTCCCTCATCCAGTCCATTATTAACACCAGACACTGATCTAAAGCCAAAACAGCTTCCTTGGATTTAGATGCCAAGAAGAGATAGACTTAGGTGTCATCCAGAAACTTCATATCTGGGTATAAAAAGCAGATTTGCCCATGAGTATCAGTACCAACATGTTTAATGTGAATGGCACGTCTTTAATAGACATGAGTCTATATAACTGCAAATGTTATAGAGTCTATATAACATTAAGTGTTCTACTGATTCCTCATACAGTGAAACTCTCATTGACAATGAAATCACTAGAGACACATCAACGCTGCAGTGTTAAATTAGTTTTAAACCAGATAAACTGTAGTGGCTGCCCTTAAGGAAACCTCTAAAATGTAACTGTAGGAAGATGCATCAAACTCTGTAGCTCAGGACATACAGAAATAGGATTTTCAATTTCTAGAGGGAAAAGAACTGGCTCCCCCCCCCCCCCATGTAATGGATGTTGTGCTTTGAGATATGCAGACTAAGGTGGCAAGTTTCATATTTGTAAATCAGGGTAAGTACTTATTTTCATATCTATGATGGTGTAATGAATAGAGTGACAAAGACTCTCAGTTGGAATTCCTGCTTGGCTATGGAGACCTGTGGGGGGGGGGGTGTGCTGGTAAAACTACTCCTTAAATATCTCACTTACAATGACAATCCTGTAAGGGTCACTATAAGTCAGTTTCGACTTGACAGGATGTAACACACACTTATTTTCACACAAACAGGTTTTTTTTCACAACAGGGCCAAACTTAACCAAACTGAGGAAGGTGCCACAAGCAACAGAATGGTAGGGGCAGTACAGAGTCTGCATTTTGGACTCTCTGCACACCCTAAATGTGGCTGTGCACCTCCATCACATGCAAAACTAATAGTGGCAGCAGTGTTTGAACACCACCCAAAGGGTCCGTGGTCCCTTGTCAATGCCTCTCTGTTCAGCTCTGAAGATGATGGTTGGTTTCTTCAGCAAGACTTGGCAGCAAGAGGTCCTACAAGCAATTGTTTTTGGCTAATCTTCCATTGTGCCTTATTTGTCAGGCAAGTAAGACCTCAGAGCCACAGATAAAGAAGAATGCATGAGAAATATATATGTGTGTTGGTATTCCCAATTAAATATGATAGAGCCCAGATAGAGTCTCTATTGAAATGTTATTCAGAGCTATTACATCAACAAACAACTGTTATCTTAACCACAGTTTTAGACTGTGCAGAATGCATGATGACACCCTGCCTTTCCTGGGACTAAATCCTTTCTGAAATCTGTGTCAGTTAAAATGCTATGCATTCAATGCAGTGAAGGCTGATCCATTGGGTCAGTGGGGCACAGACCCCATCAGGTTTACCTGTTCTGGCACTGGAGTTTCTTCCCAGTCAAACAGCAATATGCCACTTCCAGCCACTTACTTCATGTCTGTCTTACATCCCAAAATGGGAGAAGACATCAGTTCATTTCCCAGATGACTGAGAAGAGAGCAGGCCATCAGCATGCCCAGATACAGAAGTTGAGTCTGGGCTGGACTCTCTTTATTTCTGTGCTTGTATGAAGATGAGAACAAGGCACACTGTTGCATGATCTGAACACATGCTCTTCCTGGAGGGCTGGGCAACCTGTAAACCTTCAGATGTAATTTGACTCCAGTTGCCATCAGAGTCAGCCAGCATGGCCAGAAGCGAGAAAGGATGTAAGTCGTAATTCTGAAGGTTCCCCACCCTTGCCTAGTCTCCACCTACCATTCTTTTGGACTTTGTCTACCATGCCCATTGTGCACCATCTGCGACTGTGCGCTTTATTGTTATAAAGCTGTTGGTCCCAGGAGGTGTGGGTGACAATGGTACAGTGAAGCCCCCTATGACTATAGGTTCTGCAAAGGTCAGGCTGTGACAGGGCTAATCACACAGAAGACTTCAGTTTGACCCCTGAAACACCCCAGAAAATGGAGATGTTCCACTGAAGGAAAAATATAGCTAAGAAATACAAATAAGAGAATTAAGTGGGTCTTTCAACTGTTCCCAGTTAGGAGAGCAAAGAATGATGGCTAGTAGGCTGAAATTCATCTAAAGTGAAAGACTAAAGATGAAACTTGGCATTAATGAATGATAAGTTGGGTTGGGTCAATGCTGCAGTCAATCACTACTGTTAATATCTACAAATCAATGAAAAATATTGACCTAAATGCAGAAGGTGGCCAAAGTTAACATGCTCAAAATGTGAAACAAAAAAGGGGAATTGACTCAGGATAAAAATGAATGAAGGAGGTTGCACCATGAGAACTAATTATCAAGACAAAGGAATATCCTCTCCTTACAAGCATAATCTGCCCATTCAAATGTCCTGTTGATAGCAAATTATTTGCCCAAATTATCCACATTGGACTTTATTTAATATAAAGAGTATTGTCAAGATTATAGCTGGGGCACAGAAGCCCTTACAAACCACTTAGCCACACTGCCCAGACTTTCCTGGTGTGGGTAAACTCCAGGGGGCCAATATGCTGATAGCTGGAGGAAATCTTCTCTGGTACCTTCTCCCAAAAGTCACTGTGACTTTTCAGAGCTCCAGGGAGTTACCAAAATTTACAAGGTTGCACACTTTAATCTGCACACAAATCCTGCTAGGTAGGAATACCAAAACACCCGAAAATTTAAAGTGATCCAGTAGGGGCATGAAGTAATGCCCTTCTTCACTACCAACAAACCCGCTTCTTCCAGAATAACGAAACTGTTATAAGATTTTTATTATTTTATTGTAGATGTTGCAAAAAGTAAAAAAGAAATAAAGTCAGAGGCAGTTTCAAAAAGTGAGTTTCAAAAAGTTCGAAAGTAATCAAAATGTTTGTGAAACAAATTCACATTCAAAAGATTTAAGACTAGGGCAATTCCAGAAGTAGTTCCCACAGAAAATAAGAAAGCTAACAATTCTAAACTAGGTATGTTGAAACAGAACTTCAGCAGAGTTCCAGAGCATACGCAGAGTATAATCAATCAACGAGACAGCAGGCGAGCATAGCATTCTTCGCAGAGAAACTAGGTTAGGCTAAGCAAATTCCCTATGCCATTTTATACCCATCCTCTTTCTTTTCAGACCATTTGAGTGTATTCCACCAGTCACGTCCCAAGTTGCCCCAAAACTTCCAGAAGGAAATAACATGGAGGAGTGGAAGAGGACTCCAGTGGCAACCTGTGAAGCTCTGGTGAACTCTATGCCCAAGAGGGTTTATTTATTTATTTTATTTATTTAATTGGATTTCTACCCCGCCCATCTAGACCAAAGGTCTACTCTGGGCGGCAAAGGGTTAAGGCAGTGCTAGAAAATAATGGTGGCCACACAAAATATTGACACTTTGTGCCCAATTTGAACATTGTCACTTAGGGGTGTACTCACTTTTGTTGCCAGCAGTTTAGACATTAATGGCTGTGTGTTGCGTTATTTTGAGGGACAACACATTTACACTGTTATACAAGCTGTATATTCACTGCTTTACATTGTAGCTAAGTGTCATTTCTTCAGTGTTGTCACATGAAAAGATATACTAAAATATTTATGAAATGTGAGGGGGTGTACTCACTTCTATGAAATACTGTATATTTTTTGCATAATGGCCAGTGCACTAATTTTGTCACTCTATCATGTCTAATTTTGCAATCTGTTTGTGCAATCTTGGGACATTCGCAGATGAGGTGCAACATAGTTTTGTCTTTTTCTCGGTAGAGTCAACATTTGCTGTTAGCACTAATTCCTTGGACCTTATCACGTTGGTTTGGAGTGCTTGTTCTTGTGCAGCAAAAATCAAGCCTTTGGTTTCTTTTTTATTGGTCCCGTTTTAGCCATGCCCAAGTTAAATTATTTTATTTATTTATTTAAAATATTTCTATCTTGCCTTTCTCCCCAAAAAGACTCAATTATTATCATATTTTCCATCAATGTTTCTCCGATGTTGTTCACGGAGCTTATTTTTCCATCTGTTTAATTTATCTTCAAATTGTTTTCTTATATTCAACCTTTGTTTCTGTTCTTTTCAAAATGCTTTCCATTTTCACTGATTTAAGTAATTTTTTCTCTGCTTCTTCTAATATTATTATTTTGGCATATTTTTCTTTCTCTGCTACCGGTTGTATTTGTAGTAATCCACAACCTACAATTTTCCATGTTAAATATAATCTGTCCGCATCACTTTTTGGACATAGTGCATGATGTATGTTCATCTATTTTCAGGTTTTTCAGTCCAATTTTTCTAAATAGTTTAGGGCCCAATTTATTATTCCAGTTGGGTATCTAATTACTGGAACTGCCCTATATTTACGACTTTGATTCTATTTCCACCATTTAATTTTGATTTTAAATTTTTCCACAGTCTTTTAATGTATTCCTTTTGTGTCAGGTCTTTAACTTTTGTATGCAGAAGGTTATCTGATTCTAGCATTCCAAAATATTTATAATTGTCATCAGTTCATAATGATCATATGATATTGCCATTTTTTAAACTCGATTCCATCTAGCTTTCGGATCTTACCACGTGGTATAAAGAGAACTGTACATTTGTAAAGTCCAAATTTCATCTGAATATCTGTAATAAATATTCGCTCTGTATTTAGCAGTGATTCTATCTCAATGGGGTGTTTTCATATAATTTTAGGTCATCCATGTATAACAAATGATTGATTTTTCCTGCTTGATCTGAAAAATGGTAGCCAAATTCAGTTTTATTTAGAACTATTGACAAGGGAATTAGTGGGATGTTAAACAGTAATGGTGACAAAAAATTCCCTTGAAATATTCCTTGTTTAATGTTAACCTCCCCAATTGCTTCACCATAAGCCATTAAAACACTTTTCAATTTTTCCATGTTTTTCTTGAGTAACTGCTAAATATATTTTTGTTGTTGTTTAGTCGTTTAGTTGTGTCCGACTCTTCGTGACCCCATGGACCAGAGCACGCCAGGCCCTCCTGTCTTCCACTGCTCCCGGAGTTCGGTCAAATTCATGTTGGTAGCTTCGATGACACTGTCCAACCACCTTGTCCTCTGTCGTCCCATTCTCCTCTTGCCTTCACACTTTCCCAACATCAGGGTCTTTTCCAGGGAGTCTTCTCTTCTCATGAGATGGCCAAAGTATTGGAGCCTCAGCTTCAGGATCTGTCCTTCCAGTGAGCACTCCGGGTTGATTTCCTTCAAAATGGATAGGTTTGTTCTCCTTGCAGTCCAGGGGACTCTCAAGAGTCTCCTCCAGCACCACAATTCAAAAGCATCAATTCTTCGGCGGTCAGCCTTCTTTATGGTCCAGCTCTCACTTCCATACATCGCTACTGGAAAAACCATAGCTTTGACTATGCGGACCTTTGTCGGCAAGGTGATGTCTCTGCTTTTTAAGATGATGTCTAGATTTGTCATCGCTTTCCTCCCAAGAAGCAGGCGTCTTTCAATTTCGTGGCTGCTGTCACCATCTGCAGTGATCATGGAGCCCAAGAAGGTAAACTCTGTCACTGCCTCCATATCTTCCCCTTCTATTTGCCAGGAGGTGATGGGACCAGTGGCCATGATCTTAGTTTTTTTGATGTTGAGCTTCAGACCATTTTTTGCGCTCTCCTCTTTCACCCTCATTAAGAGGTTCTTTAATTCCTCCTCACTTTCTGCCATCAGAGTGGTATCGTCTGCATATCGGAGGTTGTTGATATTTCTTCCAGAAATCTTGATTCCGGCTTGGGATTCATCCAGTCCTGCCTTTCGCATGATGTATTCTGCATATAAGTTAAATAAGGAGGGAGACAATATACAGCCTTGTCGTACTCCTTTCCCAATTTTGAACCAATCAGTTGTTCCATATCCAGTTCTAACTGTTGCTTCCTGTCCCACATATAGATTTCTCAGGAGATGGATAAGGTGGTCAGGTACTCCCATTTCTTTAAGAACTTGCCATAGTTTGCTGTGGTCCACACAGTCAAAGGCTTTTGCGTAGTCAATGAAGCAGAAGTAGATGTTTTTCTGGAACTCTCTGGCTTTCTCCATAATCCAGTGCATGTTAGCAATTTGGTCTCTAGTTCCTCTGCCCCTTCGAAATCCAGCTTGTACTTCTGGGAGTTCTCGGTCCACATACTGCTGAAGCCTGCCTTGGACGATTTTGAGCATAACCTTGCTAGCATGTGAAATGAGTGCAATTGTACGGTAGTTGGAACATTCTTTGGCACTGCCCTTCTTTGGGATTGGGATGTAGACTGATCTTTTCCAATCCTCTGGCCACTGCTGAGTTTTCCAAACTTGCTGGCATATTGAGTGTAGCACCTTAACAGCATCATATTTTAAGATTTTAAATAGTTCAACTGGAATGCCATCACCTCCACTGGCCTTGTTGTTAGCCGTGCTTTCAAGGTCAGCAACCACACTATCTGGGTTGTCCGGGACATCCAAATCTTTCTGGTATAATTCCTCTGTGTATTCTTGCCACCTCTTCTTGATGTCTTCTGCTTCTGTGAGGTCCCTACCATTTTTGTCCTTTATCATGTCCATCTTTGCACAAAATGTTCCTTTAATATCTCCACTTTCCTTGAAAAGATCTCTGGTTTTTCTCTTTCTATTATTTTCCTCTATTTCTTTGCACTGTTCATTTAAGAAGGCCCTCTTGTCTCTCCTTGCTATTCTTTGGAAGTCCGCATTCAATTTTCTGTAACTTTCCCTATCTCCCTTGCATTTTGTTTCCCTTCTCTTCTCTGCTATTTGTAAGGCCTCGTTGGACAGCCACTTTGCTTTCTTGCATTTCCTTTTCTTTGGGATGGGTTTTGTTGCTGTCTCCTGTACAATGTTACGAGCCTCCATCCATAGTTCTTCAGGCACTCTGTCCACCAAGTCTAGTTCCTTAAATCTGTTCTTCACTTCCACTGTGTATTCAAAAGGGATTTGGTTTAGATTATACCTGACTAGCCCAGTGGTTTTTCCTACTTTCTTCAGTTTAAGCTTGAATTTTGCTATAAGAAGCTGATGATCAGAGCCACAATCAGCTCCAGGTCTTGTTTTTGCTGACTGTATAGAGCTTCTCCATCTTTGGCTGCAGAGAATATAAACAATCTGATTTCGGTATTGCCCATTTGGTGATGTCCATGTGTAGTCGCCTTTTATGTTGTTGAAAAAGAGTGTTTGTGATGACCAGCTTGTTCTCTTGACAAAACTCGATTAGGCTTTGCCCTGCTTCGTTTTGAACTCCAAGGCCAAACTTACCTGTTGCTAAATATATTTACTAATCCCAAATATGTTAATCCATCTGTGTGGCAATGAGTCAAATGCCTTTTTATAATCTACCCACACCATTTTAAGATTTGTTTTTCAATTTTTCAAATTCTTTAGTACTATTTGATCAATTAGCAGCTGATCGTTGTGCCTCTTGACTTTTTAAAGTTCCCTTTCTGTTCAATTGCATATAAGGAATTTTCAATTAAATAATTGTATATTGATCTTGCAAGTGCTCTTGTGAGTAGCTTGAACATTGTTGGAAGGCGTGTGGTTATTGTCATTGTCATTGTTATTGGTAGTAGTAGTAGTAGTAGTAGTAGTAGTAGTAGTAGTAGTAGTATCATATTCATACTTATCCTCGTCATTACTGTTAAGAAATTCTATGAGGACACAAATACAACAAGCATATTTTTTATAGTAAGACAGAATTTGAGCAGAGAGAGAGAAAGACTCATAAAAGAAGTAATGTTTAATATTCAGTTCAGCTTTTGAGGTGAAACACTGAAGAATTCAACAACTGAAAGTGAGGGAAGAAGATGATTTATCTAACATATACATTTTATTTAAAAGTTACATTTATATATCTTTCAGGGTAGCCTTTAAGGGAAGCCAGTAAATAAACGCTTGCCCGATTCTTGTGGTAAGCAAAGATTTGCATGAAGATTTGCCTAACAAGTAGTGATTTTTTAAAATTTCACTTTAGACACCAACTAAGTAAGTAGGTATGGACAGGTTAGGTTAGTCATTATTTTCACAAGCTACTAGTTCTGTGGATGTATTTGCAAGGTGCTAAAGATCATACAGTTTTGTTTTGTAACAGACAACTCCAAATTGGTGGGGCAAGGAAGACCTCCTGATGGAGGAGCCCCCAGACTCTAAGTCCTGCTTTGTCTGTGTTGTCATGGCAGAAGAAGGAAGAAGGATATTGGACAGAAAGCAAATATACCGGTATCAGAACTTCTAAAATTCTTCCACCAATTCCATGGAAGTGTGTTAAGGAAACTAGGTTTTGGTTCTTATGGATCCACAGGTTCCCCTCAATGCTTTTTTTAAAATGTTACTGGTGCTGGCTCTCTGATGGTAGAAACAATGGCAAGAGCTGATATTTTTGTGCTCACAAAGAGAAGGCTTTTGAAGGCAACTCTCTTTGCACATCTCTGAAGACTGCAAAGGAGATCCACACTATTCCATTGGACCTTGAGATGCCCTCTCAGGGACCACAGGATAGAGGCTACTACCTTGAACTAAATTTATATATAAACCAAATAAAGGAGAAACCATAGAGCAAATAAGGGAAGAACCTGTTCTGTATTTAAATATAGATAGATCCTCCTTTCTGTCTATCCCAACCAAGGTTTCTTGTGATTCTATTAATCCTTTGGAAAGCAAATGTTCACCATCAACATATTGTCCAATACAAATACTGAAAAACAAAACAAAACCCTGAAACGTATCATGTTCAAAAATTCCCTAGCATTATTATAAAATGGACAATGGACTCCAGAGATTTTGTCTTGTTGTATTTAATGGTGTCTCATTTTAGTCTAAATGAACAGAAAACAATGGATAGATTTGATTCCACATCTGATTGATATTTCCAGGGTGTGAAAACCTCCACCATGAGATTAGGCTGATATTGCATATTCAAACACATACAATGATACATTTGTCATTGCTATTGACCTTTATCTCTCCAGTTTCCTGACAACCTTCTACAGTTATTGACATTACAAATACCAGCGACAACGTGCAGGGCAAAGTATAACCTTTCATTTACCTTCATGTCCCTCAAATGACTTGCAAAGGTAGTTTCAACAAAAGCTGCAAACAATGATACTGTTGATTTTTTCCCCCTTAACTTGCTAAAATGTTTTCCATTTTTCTCTTGTTCTCTGAAAATCATGCCAATAACTCACTACAAAGAAAACGATTTCAAATGAATACAGGTAATTAGAAGTGTCAAGAAATCAGCAGAGAGTAGGGTGTCTGCCATCATTTTTCTGGAAAGAGTGCCAGATTCCCTTTCAAAAAGATCTTTGTCATTTTTTTTAATAGAAGGTAATTAATGTAGACTACAGTAAAGTGTACAGGATCCCAGTCACTTGTCTTTCTTTCCTCAGAAAGGGGACCATAAAGATGTTTTGATTTCTAGAAACAATCTTCTGAGGTTATTCAAAAATGACTTTTAATTACAGTAATAGTTCTTTTTTGTCTTTTCATTCTTCTAAAAGCAAAAAAAAGAAAAAGAAAAAAGAAATAAAAAAGGAAAGGAAAGGAAGGAGAAAGGAAGAAGAGGGGGAGGAAGGCACATTTAGAAGAGTGACAAAAGTAAGCCCCCCTTCCCCACTTTTCTTTTTGTTAGAAAAGTGCCATGCTAAGTAGTTTGGATCAGAATTGAGACAGGATGATGTGGCACAACTGAGAAGTCTGATTAAGAGAAAAGAGGCACCCATCATGGATCCTATCAACGGGTAGCTCAGGTAATAAGTGGATTTTGAAAATGATTTTAAAAGCCACAATGCTTCTGTTACAGTAATTACATACTTTCACCATTATTTGCACATCTGATTGCATCTATTTTACCCCTGATTGTAACAGAACTGATTATTTTTTTTAAAAAAGACTCTGGGAAATAAACAAATACATCCTCAACAATGTGTGAGCTGAGACTCCTTTGGAGTCTGTTTGTATCCTGAGAAATGCACGGCGGTTTTCAGAAATACCTGAGAAACACTGAATAGGATGTCTCTTCCTTTCCAGAGCTGAACAGAGTACAAAGTCTGATCTAGCTGGGGACTCAAAGGATCACTTGAAAGAAACAAGTCTACTAGCCTAAGGTCCTCATAGATTTTTTTCTGTTCCTAAAATGGGCTGTAGAGTGAATGAAGGGGGAGGGCACGAGGCAGAGAATGCCAGCCTGCTTCTGTCCCTCCCTGGAACACACACACACACACACACACACACACACACACACACACACACACACAGAGAGAGAGAGAGAGAGAGGGGGGGGGGAATGAGAATTCTCACTATTGCCTCTGACTGTGCCTGTCATCCCTGGTTCTACCCTTCATTTGCTGCCTATGCCTTCCACCCTACCAGCCATACCATGCATATGTGACCACTGCATAATACACAAGCAAAGAATGGCCACAAGAAACTGACCCACAGTCTTACTAATGTGCTCCTTCATGAATCTGTACAGCTCCCTAGATAGCCTCTGGATACTCACCCCATGTACTATATAATTAAAAAAAAGGCAAGTTCCATGTTCAGAGTCATTAGGAAAGAACTAAAAAAGAAAACTGCTAAGATCACACTTTGTGTCTATGGCCCACATCTATGCTATGATCACACAATACTGGACTAGATAGGCTTTTGCTCTAATTCAGTATGGGGTCTTACGTTCTTAACCTTCCCCCTACCCAAACTCTAAAAGAAGTTTCCAATATGATGACAGAGCTAGTAGCTTAGAATGGAAAATACACAGTTTCCCTCCTAGAAATAAAAGAACTCACTTAATTGTATTTCCATGATATCCATAAAGCTCTCTTCTAATACCACATTTTGAATAAATCAGGTTTTTTCCAATCAGCTTTCCTCACTGACCTACTTTTATGTCCATACATACGTAATAATTGGGAACAACTTAGAATGCATTGTCTTGGTCTAGGTCTCTAGTAGTACATCCTTACACTTGAGTGTCTTTGCTACTTTCTTCATAACTGACCTTCCAAGGTTTTTTTTTTTTTCACTTCTTGGCTGAAATTTTTATTTTGACAAGATGACTAAGCCAAGGTGTAGAAAATGTTTAATTCTGATTTCTTACAATCAACACTAAAGTTAGATAATATTCCCATCTTAAAGATTTTTGCCTTTTGTGTTCAGCTGCATCTTGTCTTTCCACTTTTTTCTTTAACTTTCACCGGTAGTTATTCCAAATAATTTCTGTTCTCTACCATTAATATGATGCCATCTGCACATCTTACATTATTCGTAGTTTTTCCACTGATTTTCACTCCTCTTCTGAATCTAATCTAGCTTTTTATATGAAATTTTGGTATATAGAATGGACAGACAGGGAGGTAAAATACACTTTTATCTGACACCTTTGTCAATGGAAATCATTCTGTTTCTCCATGTTCTGTCCTAAAAATAATCTCTTGTGCAAAGTACAGGTTATATATCAAAACAATCAAATGCTGTCACACATCTATTTATTTTACAATGATCCATAGCTTTGCATAAACAGATTTTCTTCTCAAATTCATTGGTATGGTTCAATGGGCAATGTATATTTGTAATATCGTCTCTAATACCTCTTCTTTTTCTGAATCTTCCTTGAATTTCTAGCATTTCTTGCTCTGTGTATGGTAAAAATCATTGCTGTAAAATCTTGAGTATCACTTTGCTTGTATGGGAGATTAATCTGATGGTTCTACAGTTACTTCATTATTAGGTGTCACCTTCCTTTGTTTTTTAAATGTAATTAAATATTATGGGCTATCATTTTGTTTTCCATTTTTCCATATGCTAGCATATTCTTCTTTGGATTTAGATAGATTCAGTCTCTATAACTTTCACTCCAATTTAGTTCACACATACCAAGTGATCATGGTATCAAATATTCAGAATTGGTTTACCACTGTCTTCTATATAGCAGTAGAAGGAGTTAGCTTGAATGTCATTGTTATTATATGCAAAGGATCCTTTGCCAATGTCACCCACTACTGTCACTGTCATGAATTTCTTCACCATGATCACTATTGGAACTGTTCATTCTCCTCTGCTGATGCAACTATTAATTCTTGAAGAAGATGGATCCATCTTAATCTGGTGTCCCTGCTTTGATCATTCCCTTATGGGGAGAAAGGCAACGTATAAACAATTTAAATAAATAAATAAATAAAATCCATTTTGGGTGATCCTGCTAGGAATTCTCCTCTGAAAGGAACCTAGTCTCCTGATGAGATTGTTCTCAGCTTCCCTGACACTCTTAAGCCCATTTACCATATTAAAGCATGTGTCAAAGGAATTTAAGCAAAACACAAATTCCCCTTAAAATTGAATCAGTAGCTGGTGGGAAAGGAAAAGCAGCAGCAGCCATCTTAAACTATTGCAGATAGCAAGCCTTCCTTGACATGGAATTAAGAAGATAAAAGCAAAATGGGTCAAAAAGCACTTACCAAAGAGCAGGCCCTCCTGAAGCCAAAGGGACTCAGTTCTCAGATTAGATGTGTATAGGCAGAACCAGCCCTATCATTAGGCCAAGTGCAGCAGTTGCCTCAGGCCAAAGCTTGTCGAGGTGGAAAATTCATGCTCACAAACACCACAGGGGCCAATCAAGGCCTGTTCTCTGAAGTGAGTGCATGTTTCTGCTATTGGCTCCAGAGGAACTTTGAAGCCAGACATCAACTGAAGAAAAAGATGGTTCTCTATAGCCTGTCTGGGTAGGCACTGTGTAAGACCACCTCTTTTTATAGCATGGGGATATTTCAGGCAGCAAGATGACATGAACTATATACAGTGTGTGTGTGTGTGCGCGCGTGCGTATTCTGTGCTGTCAAGTTTGAACAGACTGTAACGACTCTAATAGGACTTTCAAGGTAAGTGAGATATTTAAGGAGTGGTTTTTACCAGTTCCACTCTCCCAATGAGTTTCCATGGCCAAGTGGGGATTCAAACCCCATTCTCCAGAGTCTTAGTTCATCATTCTGTCCACCACACCACACTGGGAATCATATATATTATTTCTTGAAGATTATTTAGATGAGAAATGTGTTAGATCCTTTGATTTAAAAATTAGAGGGTGTAACAGTAGATCATATTTCTCATCTAAATAAATCAGTAGTAAGTACATATCCACTGAACACTTAATGCTTTTTCTTAAATACTCAGCATCATTCCCCATTTCCAGCAGACTATACTTTTTTATATAGTTAGTTATCTGAAAAGTAACAATGTTGGCACAGGTGGTTTTCTTTTGGAAACTTTTCTACCTCTGAGATGCATCTGCCTTCCTGTAATGGTGAGGCATGCAGAACGAGGTCTCTGCAGGCACACTTAGAATGTGGGCAGGTTGGCAGTGTCAATCCACCCAAGGAATGGTTAAAAAATTATTATACCAGCAGACACTGCTGGTTGCCTTGAAAGAGGTGATGGTGTGTGTTGCAGAGTTTTGAATTCTTGAATAAATTCCTCTAGCTGCACAGCAGAAGTGCAGGGATTTACAGAGCAGAATAGCTCCAAGTTCCCCTGATTAGTCCACCCATTTTTCTCATCTACTGGCACTTAACATTCTCAGTAACTCATTTTGATACATTAGTTGTTGTTGTTTAGTCGTTAAGTCGTGTCCGACTCTTTGTGACCCCATGGACCAGAGCACGCCAGGCCCTCCTGTCTTCCACTGCCTCCCGGAGTTGGGTCAAATTCATGTTGGTAGCTTCGATGACACTGTCCAACCATCTCGTCCTCTGTCGTTCCCTTCTCCTCTTGCCCTCACACTTTCCCAACATCAGGGTCTTTTCCAGGGAGTCTTCTCTTCTCATGAGATGGCCAAAGTATTGGAGCCTCAGCTTCAGGATCTGTCCTTCCACTGAGCACTCAGGGTTGATTTCCTTCAAAATGGATAGGTTTGTTCTCTTTGCAGTCCAGGGGACTCTCAAGAGTCTCCTCCAGCACCACAATTCAAAAGCATCAATTCTTCGGCGGTCAGCCTTCTTTGTGGTCCAGCTCTCACTTCCATACATCGCTACTGGAAAAACCATAGCTTTGACTATGCGGACCTTTGTCGGCAAGGTGATGTCTCTGCTTTTTAAGATGCTGTCTAGGTTTGTCATCACTTTCCTCCCAAGAAGCAGGCGTCTTTTAATTTCGTGGCTGCTGTCCCCATCTGCAGTGATCATGGAGCCCAAGAAAGTAAAATCTGTCACTGCCTCCATATCTTCCCCTTCTATTTGCCAGGGGGTGATGGGACCAGTGGCCATGATCTTGGGTTTTTTTATGTTGATGATACATTAGTAGGAGAAAGAATAAAGCAGTCATCCACAGGGACATTCAGAGATTGAAGTCAAGGGGAAGAAACTGGACCATCAAAAGGGATAGCTGAGGGTCTACCTCAGCATGAGTAAAGTGAAGCCTACAACCGCATATGGTCTCTGAGGAGCATAGCTGCACCCTGAGGCCTACCTAGGGCCCTTCCAACAGTTCAAATTTTAAATTTTTTTTAAAAGGGCCTGTTTATGTTCCCGGAGGTGCCCAGGATTGGCAGTTCTAATGTTAGAAGGATTGTGGAAGGAAGAGTCCCAATCCAAATCCTAAAATCAAAACCAGATGTGTCCATACAGACACGTCCTATTTCCTTTTTAAAGCTATTTTGGGCCACTTCCAGGCATAAGGGCTGGGCATGAATGTTTGACTTCCAGGCCTGCTGAAACTGACAACTCCCTTGTTCATACCCTTTGAAGAACAAGGGAGTTGTGCAGTACAGTCAGCTGCACTTAAGCCACCCAAAGCACCGACATCTAGAGTAAGGGCAGAAATATCATGCCCAGAAGTGCTTAGCTCATGAATAAAGGACTTGCCATATGGGGGACTCTTTCTAAAACCCTCTGATCTATTGTAGCTGGATGCTGCGTGGGACTCTAGAAGCTCCTGTATAAAACTGTCAGTTTGAGCCTAGAGAAGTTGCTGGAGCTATGTGTTCAACATTGGGTTTTATTAGTTTGCACCAAAATAACTTGGTTTACATAATATTAACTCTGTGGTGTCTGATCCTGGACTATTATTGCAGTTTGACTAGGGATCCTCCCAAACTTGGTTTGTCTGATTCTCTGATAGAACTGTGCTTGTGTTGACCTTAACTGTTTCCTAGTCTCTGACTTTGAATTATTCTTGCCTGGTCTATTTGTTGGCCATATGAGGCTTTACTGAAAATGATTTCAGGTTGCTTGACCTTGTAAGTCTGTTGCAAGTAGGCAAACAGGACTGTTATGATAACTACAACCAGATTAGAAATATCTCTGGGAGAACGGTGCTTAGGAGCATGTGGGTTATTTCAATCCATTTTTAATTCTGGTTTGAGACCACAACTGGCCTTGGTCATCTGGAGCAATAATGTTCCTCAGGAAAGGCTGAATGCAATCCTCCTACTTTTCCATTTTCTCTCAGTAGCTGTTGACACTATTGATCATGGTGTCCTGGGCTGGCTTTATGATCTTGGAATGGAGGGGGGGGGGGGAGACTGTGCTGCATTAGTTCCAGACCTACCAACAGAGCTGATTTGAGAGAAAGATAACAAGGGATTAAAGTGGACTTGGTCTGTGAAAATGCACATTTAAATATAGCAATATAGTCTTTAAGGTGCCACAACATTTTTGTCTTCTTTATTTTTTATGTTTGTTTTGTTTTTGCCTGTCATGCCGACATAGACTGACACAGCTACCTCTTCTAAAACTATAATGACGGATGGTGTCTCTGCCAGTTAGACAATTATTCTCTTTTGTCCCCATGCTTTTCACATATACATGTAGCTGCTGGATGCTGCCAGTATGGGATGGATGGATGGATAGATGGATGGATGAACTGAATTTTTTACCCCACCCATCTAGGAGCCAGGCCACTACTCTGGGCAGCTTCCAACATCACGCCATGGACATAAATGAAATTCAGTAATAACCAAACATCAGTCAAAAGAACCAATCCTATATGAAAAATAAATACAAGGTAGCAGATACAGAAGATGGTAGCAGAACACAGACAATTATCCCAAAAATAACAGGAAGCAATAATTAAAAAAACAAAATTTTGGCTTTGGTGTCATAGAATCATAGAATCATGAAATTGGAATGGGCCTATAAGGCCATCGAGTCCAACCTCCTGCTCAATGCAGGAATGAAAATGAAAGGATATCTGCCAGGTAGTTGTCTAAAATTATCTTGAATGTTTCCAGTGTTGGAGAAGTCACAAACTCTCGAGGTAATTGGTTCCATTGCCATACTGCTCTAACAGTGAGGAAGTTTTTCCTGATATTCAACCGAAATCTGGCTTCCTGTAACTTCAGCCCATTATTGCATGTCCTGCCCCTCCTCTGTATGACTACTTTTCAAGTATCTGAAAAGTGCTATCATATCTCCCCTCAGTCTCCTCATGCCCAATTCTTTCAGTATTTCCTCACTGGGCTTGGTTTCCAGCCCCCTGATCATCCTTGTTGTCCTCCTCTGAATATGTTTCAATTTGTCAGCATCCTTCTTGAAGTGTGGTGTCCAGAACTCAAGATAAGACAATATTCAAGATAAGGCCTAAAGCTGAATAGAGGGGAATCACTTTGCAGACAATGCTCAGAACTGTTTCACTCTTGAACAGGAAATCACAATGATTCCATCATCCTCAAGACTGAATTGTTATAAGGTGCTTTATGTAGGGATTCTTTGATCTTAGTTTGGAAGTCGCAGTTTGTGCAAATTGCACTGGCTAGCTTTTTAGCAGGGCTTTATACCACTGTTATGCAATTCCTGTCTTGAAAGATCAGCCACAACTGCCAATTACCTGCAGATCCAGGTTCAAGATGTTAATTTGGGTTTATAAGGCCTGAAACAGCTAAGGACCAGGTTGTTCAAGACTTTACTCTTCAAAGTGGGCGGGATTTGCTTATTGTAACATGGCCTAGTGAGATACATTTAGTCACTGTGCAGAGGGTCTTTCCCATTACAGCACTCTCCATGTGAAATGACCTTCACAGTGAGATCAGGCAAGCACCCAGTATGGGTGCCTTCTGAGGTCTGCTGTCAACTCAAAACATTTTCACCCAAGCATTTTCCTGATTATTCCCGATTGCTAATATTGCCAGTTACCCTTGGTTTTGAATCAATGTCTTTTTAAATGAGATGTTGTGAGACCTAGCTCATGCTGAGACCCTTAGGTATTGCAATATACAGTATTAATATTGTAATAATTTATTGTTTTAGCTTTTGATGTTACTTCTTTTCATACTGTAAGCTACCTTAGATTCTTTTTGGAGAACAGCAGCAAATGAATGAATGAATGATAATGCAGTTCAGATGTCAGTCCACTCCACTCAATTTTTCCTTCTATAGCAAAGCAACAAGGTTTACTCTGAACTGAATGCTCTTAAACACATCTAAAACACATAGCTCGGTTCCAGAATGAATTTGTCTATTCACAATAGATGGTACACTTTCATTCCCACAATTCATGATTTGACCTTGTTTCAGACATACTTCACACATGGAACTGCTGCAGGGGAGAGGGGCATGAAAGCTACCAGTCTTATATTTCATAAGTAATAGGAAGATTAGAAACAAGATGAAACCATGGAAGTGTAGTAGAAAGAAGAACCAGGGTGGGGTGAGGACCCAGAAAATTTCCTTATGAAACATGACATCTCCCTCCAAAATGCAAAGTAAGCTCTTTTCTAAACTAAATAATAAATGCCTTTCCTTTGATGTTCAAACATATCAGTTGGCCAACTTTTTCAAGGAGTATCAGAAAAACTTTCCTTTGCTGTCGATTCATGTTCATGGTACATCCCTGCTACTTTCAACATCAGCGTCATAATTGCTATGCAGTGTATTGAATATGTCTCATTTAATGTTATATCAATATGTCTGACCTCACAGTAAATATTGCTATCCTTGGTCTTTAAATGGTGAGCACGGGTATTCAGGTCAATGGCCTATTAATAGGAGCCAACTGTATTCATAAATTCTTAATTACATTTGTTGTTTCACACATTTCTCTGCCTGATATAGTGCTGTCTCCCTAGACTAGAGACTTAGACTGTCTAGTTACATATATTACAGGAAATGGCAAGTCTTTGTTAGGTGGGGGCAAACACCTGGTTTACATGTGGAGAATTTGGGGACAGGTTCTGTATACCAGTAGCTTGCTGCTCATGGTAAATGAATCAATTAGTTTATTAGGAAAAAAACAGAATTTGGGGCAAACAGTTTATTAGTACATAACAAACTTTTTAAAAGATGTGATCACAAATGTTTGTGAGTTAGACTATAGCCAAGTGTAGCAAACAATGTTTTTGAACATTTTAAAAACAATTTATAATCTGAACCTCTAAAATGTTGTTAGGCAAATCTTCCCTGCACCAGACATGTATGAAAGATCAGTAAAGGATGTAATCCGGGAGTTTGTCTGGAAAGAAATAGTAGTGCTGTGCATACCATGCACTTTGATTCAGTCCACATTGTTTGTCTTACAAATAGCAACCAATTCACTTCAAGCCAATTTTTAGCCATTAAAAGCAAGAAGCATGCTGCTTATATACTGCCCCATAGCGCTTCAAGCACTCTCTGGGTGGTTTACAAGTTAATTATGCAGGCTACACATTGCCCCCCCCCCCGCGAGCTGGGTATTCATTTTACCGACCTCGGAAGGATAGAAGGCTGAGTCAACCTTGAGCCGGCTACCCAGGATAGAACCCCGGGTCGTGAGCACAGTTGTGGCTTCAGTACAGCAGTTTAACCACTGCGCCACAAGGCTCATTAGCTTCAATTTGTATCCAAATATTCAAAAGTATTTGTATGTATTTCTGTGGGCCTCAAAAGTGAAAAAACAATAACATGGGGGAAATAATAGGCACCGATCGGCGGACCATTGGCACACAGGCTGCCAGAAGGGAAACCAGGCTGCTGTTTGCAAAGGCAGCAGCGGCAGCTCCCCTTATGGCAGCCTAACTCACTCTGATTGGTGGGCCATTGGCACACAGAGAGAGCTAGGCTGTGGCGGCAGGCGGTGGTGGAAGCAGAAGCGGAAACAGCAGCAGGTGGTGGCGGCGCAGACAGTGGCAGCAGATGACGAGTGTGGGTGATCACGGAAGAAAGGAATGGCTAATTGCCTTAGAGAGAGAACAAAGGAGTCGACAGCGAAAGTCCGAGCCAGTGGAGCCTACTGGCAACGCCCTGAGAGCTCTTTTTATTGACTTAGCATGATTACATAGTATGTTATGAGAGAAACAGATAGGTTAGTGGTTACCTAATCGTTAGCTATAATTGGCTAAAATAACCCTTTGATCTTATGCTCTAACTCTAAGCGAAAGGGCAGAAGAAGGGGCTACCCTGCCTGCTGACAGCTGCCGCATTCTGCCAGGAGTGTTTGCACGTCACTGAAGCAGAATCACAGCTACAACCTTTAGGCAGGAGTTTCCCACAGCGAGGACAAGGTAAATATGCAACAGGGGCAGTGGGAAGGGGGGGGGGGCAACGAACCAGGAAATTCATTGTATCACACCAAAATTAATTGCTTTGGGAAAGTTTGGGTTCTCAGGTTTGGACGAACCTGAACCGATCCGAAACAATAAATTAGCAATTTTCCACAAATTTTCTGGTTCATTTTTAGCTTCATCCCTAGAAATGCAGCACCATCAACAACTGCTCAGCTTCTAGTGTGCAGGAAAAGCTCCTTCCTTCCTTCCCCTCCATCCTCTCTCATACTGAAAACAATGCAATTTTCTCAAATTTATTTAATACAAATGTCTGTTGAAGGGGGAAGGAATAGTCGCTTCACTGCCCAGATGGGTATAGTACTTGACTGCTCTGTTGTATATCACATTTGCTACTCACCCTGTTTGAAAGACAGCCATGAACAGTGAAAAAATTAAAAGCCAAAGTGCTGCAAAAGGTCAGTCACAGGTATAAAAGAAATAAAGTAAAAGTGGGGTTGGGAGATAGTTTAGGTCCTATTCTAAATAGTAATGTGTTTTTCCACACAGATTCCACACAAGAGATCTGTGGCACATCCACACACACAAACACGCAATTGATTGGATTCTAGTTGGTAATAAAAAATGAATTCTGCAGCTGCCTAAAAGAAAGAAGAAAAATCTCCAATACACACCCAGTCTACTGAAAATGAAAACAATGCAAATAGCAGTCTTTAGCAGGCTAACACCCTTCCCTTCCCTCACCTTTCAAAATGCAAAATGGTTCTCAATCATGGAACAAGAGAATTTATTGATCTGAACACACCCAGGGGTTCCAGGATTGGAATTTCCAGGAAAGCTTGGGCTTTCCATAGGTGCTTGATCTGTCAATCTCCTTTTGCTTCAGGCGTCCTGATTCTGTTAAAAGTATTACTGTTGACTTCTGAGTTAGGCTCTCTGGCCCCAAGTGTGTGTGTGTGTGCTTCGTAGAGCCCTGGTTTGATTCAAGTGCCACTCGGTTTCCTTGATTCACTTCAGATTGGTTCAGAAACTGACAAATAGTATTTAATAAACCCTTAGGCAGCTTTGCTTCAGATTCTGAGTAAGTTCTGAACTTGAAGCATATTCTTAATAAATAGCATTGAGGATCTGGCATAAGTCGGAAGCTTATACATTCTTCATGATAGATTTTTGCTGCTTGAATCATGTGTAATGGTCTTTTAGAGTAAATGGATACACCATTGCTGATTTCTGTGCATTTATACTTATATCAAAGGTAGCATAGTTATCATGTTGTTTCAGAGCAATTCAGATTAACACATTCTGAATTGTGCTCCAGTAACTGAAGAAGTGAGTAGTACCTGTGTTATTGAGGGAATGAGAGACAGGTCTGATGTTCAAGCAATTTATCACAACTAATTCCATCCCTTCTAGGTGACATCATTTATTTGGACAGAACTCTTTCTGCTACTATTACCGTATCTGGAGTTCATTCATCTCAGTCAATAAAAGATTTGCATATTCTGTTTGTGTTTTACAGAAGCTCTATCACGATGTTGCTGCTCCCAGACACAACAAAATGGGAGAAGGGTGTGATGCTGCACAAAGTAGACTGGTCCTTGATGTTGCATGTCATCATCATACCTTCTTCAGAGAAGGATACTTAGCATGTACCTCTATATGCAGTCTCCCTCATGACCTGAAAATTCCACACAACTGTGATCCTGAGTCACATGGAATCTAGGAAGTAAAATTCTGGAAAACTTTTATTCCATAATTCTATATCTTGAAATTTGAATATGTTTGGCCAGAACATATTCTGGCCAAACATATTCAGTTTGGCATATCACTCAAATCCCAAAATGTTTAAGAATTCATTTATTTTAGCGATTAAGGTCTATCTAATTACTGAGATAAGGGTATTTAAATAACATGCTTATCTAATTATCTAAACATTTAAATTTGTTGGTTGTTGTAGCTTTTTCGGGCTGTTTGGCTGTGTTCTGGAGGTTTTTCTTACTAACGTTTCACCAGTCTCTGTGGCCAGCAGCTTCAGAGGATAGGAGTTAGAACTCTGTCTGTGCTCTGGTGTAGTGTGTGGGATAGGTGAGTATTTGTAGTTGTGGGATCAGCTTTTTGTTCTTTTCAGGAGATTGGGTGATTATGGTGATCAGTGTGTTTTTTGTTATGGGTGTATTGTTGTGATAAGGGGGGAGATGATCTGTCACTATGATTGATGAGTGTCGTTAGCTAGTCTTTGGTGTGCAGTGATCACCGGTCCTTGTGGCTGGGTAGAGTTTGTTGACCTTTTTGCAGGCTGTATTTTTCAGTGCTGGGAGCCAGGCGTTGTTGAGCTTTAGACTTTCTTCTTTTTTGTTGAAGCTGTGCTAGTGTTTGTGGATTTCAATGGCTTCCCTGTGTAGTCTAACATAATGATTGCTGGTGCTGTCCAGTACTTCTGTATTTTGAAATAGGATTTCATGTTCAGCTTGTTTCAGGGCATGTTCAGCTACTGCCAATTTTTCCGGCAAAAAGCTCAAGAACACGGACAAACAGCCTGAAAAAACCTACAACGATCATTGGATCCCGGCCGTGAAAGCCTTCAAGAATACATTTAAATTTGTTTTTACTTTTACCTGTATTTCATATAGATCCATAATATTAAATTGTGCAGTGCTGTAAGCATCCTTCAGTCTCGAGAGACTATGGTAACGTGCTCTGAATAGAGGTCTTGGAACAGCGTCTAGTGTGACAATCCCTTCCACACTGAAGACAAATACAATCTGTCCCTGTCCAGCTCCCTGATTTTGCTGGTTTCAGGACTGCCTCTTTGCCTCGGCCTGCAGAACAAGTTTCTCTTCAAATTGGGAGAGGCCATGCTGCACCGCCTGCCTCCAGGCTGAACGCTCAGATGTCAAGATTTCCCATCTGTTGAGGTCCATTCCTAAGGCCTTCAGATCCCGCTTGCAGATATCCTTGGTTCGCAGCTGTGGTCTCCCTCTGGGGCGCTTTCCCTGCACTAATTCTCCATACAGGAGATCTTTTGGAATCCGACCATCAGCCATTCTCACGACATGCCCAAGCCAATGTAGACATCGCTCTTTCAGTAATGTATAAATGATAAAAATTGCAGCTCATTCTAGGACTACTCTATTTGGAACTTTGTCCTGCCAGGTGATACCAAAAATGCGTCGGAGACAACGCATATGGAACATGTTCAGCTTCCTCTCCTGCCGTGCACAAAGGGTCCAGGACTCACTGCAGTACAGGAGTGTACTCAGGACACAGGCTCTATAGACCTGGAACTTGGTATATGCCGTCAGCTTCATGTTCTCTCTTTGTGAGTCTAGAGAACATGGTAGCTGCTTTGCCAATGTGTTTATCCAGCTTGACATCTAGAGAGAGAGTGTCAGAGATCGTTGAGCCAAGGTACACAAAATCAAGAACAACCTCCAGTTCTTGTGTAGAGATGGTAATAGAGGGAGGTGAGTCCACGCTCTGGCCCGTGACTTGTGTTTTCTTCAGGCTGATTGTTAATCCAAAATCTTGGCAGGCCTTACTAAAACAGTTCAAAAGTTGTTGGAGCTCTTCAGCAGAATGGGTGACAACAGCTGCATCATCGGCGAAGAGGAAGTCCCGCATGCATTTCAGCTGGACTTTGGTCTTCGCTCCCAATCTAGAGAGATTAAAGAGCTTTCCATCTGATCTAGTCCAGAGATAGACACCTTCTGTTGCAGTTCTAAAAGCGTGCTTCAGCATGACAGCAAAAAGATCCCAAACAGAGTTGGCGTGAGGACACAGCCCTGTTTCACTCCGCTTCGGATGTCAAAGGGAACTGATGTTGAGCCATCAAAAACTGCAGTGCCCTTTATTTTCTCACGAAAGGACCTGATGATGTTAAGGAGTCGAAGTGGACATCCAATCTTGGGAAGTATTTTAAAAAGGCCGTCCCTGCTAACCAAATCAAAGGCCTTTGTAAGATCTATGAAGGCCACAAACAGTGGCTGTCGTTTTCCCCTACATTTCTCCTGCAACTGTCTGAGGGAAAATACCATGTCAATGGTGGATCTATTAGCTCAAAATCCACACTGTGATTCTGGATAGACTCTGTCTGCAAGCACCTGGAGTCTCTTCAGCACAACACGGGCAAACACCTTCCCTACAACGCTAAGAAGAGAGATGCCACAGTAGTTATTGCAGTCGCCCCTGTCGCCTTTGTTCTTGTACAATGTGACGATGCTTGCATCCTTCATGTCCTGTGGTACTCCACCTTCCCTCCAGCAAAGACAAAAGATTTCATACAGCTCGGTGGTGATGATCTCTTTACAGCACTTCAGCACTTCAACAGGGATATTATCCTTCCCAGGTGCCTTGCCAGAGGCAAGGGAATCCAAGGCCATTTTTATTTCTGCTAAAGTTGGTTCGCTGTCCAACTCTTCCAAGACAGGAAGGTACTCGATGTTATTTAATGCCTCTTCGGTTACTACATTCTCTCTGGAATATAGCTCAGAGTAGTGCTGCACCCAGCGTTCCATTTGCTGTGCTCGGTCCTGGATGATCATGCCTGTAGCAGACTTCAAAGGAGCAGATTTCTTCTGTATTGGACCTAAAGCCTGCTTGATACCATCATACATTCCCTTGATGTTACCTGTGTCCACTGCTGTCTGTATCTGAGAGCAGAGCTGAAGCCAATAATCATTAGAACATCTCCTGGCAGTCTGTTGGACTTTGCTACAAGCAACTCGAAGAACCTGCAAGTTGTACTCACTGGGACAGGCTTTGTATGCTGCTAGAGCTCTCCTCTTTTCCTGGATGGCTTGCATCAGCTCCTCTGAATGGGCTTCAAACCAGTCTGCCGTCTTTTTGCCAAATGTGGACAAGGCAGAGTTATAAACAGCATTCTTGAAATGTTCCCATCGTTCAGGTGCATTTGCAACAGCCGGGCCTGGAAGAGTTTCCTCAAGCGCTTGGGCAAATTCCTCCACTTTTCTCTGATCGCGAGTCTTGCTGATATCAATATGTGGTCTTCCTTCCTTTTTCGTGTGATACAATCTCTTTATTCTCAGTTTGACACTACTACACATCAGGGAGTGATCGGTATTGCAATCAGCACCCTGATAACTGTGTGTGATCGTAATACTAGGAAGGCTAGAGCATCTAGTGAGGATCAAATCGAGCTGATGCCAATGCTTCGATCTTGGATGTCTCCAAGAAACTCTGTGTTGAAGTTTCGTATTAAAGAACGTGTTGCTGACACAGAGACCATAATAACAGCAAAACTCCAGCAAGCGTTGGCCATTTTCGTTCATCTTCCCAATGCCAAAACGGCCTAGACAAGTGGGCCAAGAATTGTGATCAGCACCAACTCTAGCGTTAAAGTCTCCAAGAATGAACAGCGGCTCTGTGTGCAGTGCTATGATATGAATAAAGAAAGAAGAAAGAATGTAAAGTGGCACAATTTTTATTGAGAATTATACTGAATAGATACTTTTGTATATATGCCATGACTTCTTTGAAATCTCCAATCTAGTACCAAATTCTCAGAACTTCTTTAAGAATACTCATAGCATAAAGCTGTATTACAGGACAGAGAAGACAGAGCAGCTTTGCAATTAGACAGTGATAAAACTTTATTCCTCTGAAGTTATTTTGTTGTTGTTGTTTAGTTGTTAAGTCGTGTCCGAATCTTCGTGACCCCATGGACCAGAGCACGCCAGGCCCTCCTGTCTTCCACTGCCTCCCAGAGTTGGGTCAAATTCATCTGAAGTTATACATTTGAACAAATCCTGATGACCAATTACAGAACAAAAAGAAATTAGCTACTCTTGTAGAAACCTCACACTAAGTTAATAAAACATTCATTAACCTTCATTGTAGTTCCCTTTCCAGTTATGCTGCTTCTGCCAATGGAATATGACCCCACTTTTGCTACCAGTAATGCCTCACTATGAAAGGAATTATGTGACCAGTGGGAATGGACAAAGAAGAGGAAGACAAGGGTTCCAAAACAGTATGCAACCCCTCCAGCTCACAAACCTCCATATTCCCTAAAAGTAGATAGAGGAAACAGAGAATTTTACATCAGTATAAGAAAAGATTTTTTGCAGTGGTTGAAATCTCTCCCTCTTTTAAAGATACAGTAGTCCTGTTCTCTTTTGCAGATGAATAATACATAGCTGTATCTGCGGTATAATAGACCCTCATGCTATTAACAAGGAATGGGGAACATGGGAAGCTCCAGATATTGTTGGACTCCAGTTCCCATCATCTCTTTCCATTAACTATGCTGGCTAATGTTTATGAGAGTTGCAGCCGAAGAGTCCAACAACATAAACTTGATATAAATCAAAGGAACTAATGCATAATTAATCTATAATGTAGTCTGAAGTATTTTCTCCTACACCAAATCCTGCTGCATCCATATCAAGGCAATGGATTCCTGCTTTGTTATTTTTTCTCTTTTGTTGTTAACGCTACCGACTTCCTTCTGTTGCTGAAAACAAAAACAATTTTTGAGAAGAGAAAGAAAATACTCTAAAATAAATATATAGTTGCAAAAAGAATTTTGATAAGAATAACAATTTTGTCATGATAGATGCATATTTTAATGGAACAAAGCATTTAATTAAATAAATAAAGCCAGCGCCTTTTGCTACAGTGACTCTTGATGTCACTCAATATAAAATAGATTCAGATGCAAAAAGACAAAGAACATATTCTAGGAAAAGCATCTTTTCCACTCACAAAATATCCGATTCCTCCCCCTCCCCTATTCCTGGCAGAGATGCAAAGAACCTTTCTAATGCCTATATACCAATATGCTACAAATGAAAACAAAGGAAAACATACTGAATTCTGTGGGATTATCTATTCACCTAAGATACATTTCATTTACATCTTAGTCTATATCAATTTTTCGTACAGAAACCTCTGTCTGCTTATAAATAAACCTCTAAAGGGAAAGAAATACATATATATCCTGATGATCTAACACCCATCCTAAGCTATCCCCATCTTGTGTCACTGCCTAAGTCATGCAAATTACACCAAAGCTGCCAGTTGACTAAGATTAATGACACTGCGCCAGCTTCTTTGTTTCTCTCTGCGGCCGTTTAGTGTGAAATACTATCCAAAAACATTATCTATCCTCTATTAATCCCACAAATTTGTTCACACCATGCACATTGTTTAGGGCAATTTACAACAGGAACATACTGAGCACAATTGCATTTAATTACTTGGGTTCTAATTACATTCATTAAAGGCTAATAAAATAAATGAAACAGCTTTAAAAGCTTCTGCAAAACACATGGGTCTTGTCTCCCTCATGAAACATACAGTAGTTGTTTGATGTGAAACACATACGTGTGTCCGCTTTTAAGCATGCATATTGCTAGTACACAATACACAAAGAGTACATATACTATATACATATACATATCCCCCGAAGTCCCATATTCTATGCATTTATTTATATTACCAACTCTGAAGATTCTAGGTGTCCTGAATTACTTTTAAAATCTCATTACTGATATAGAAAAATATAAGTTTTAGAACAGAGAACTGACTGTTCTCGATATTTCCACTTGTATTAGAATATGGATTTTCACTTTAATACTTTCCTTTATCTACATGGTAGAAGATGTCAGTCAACTTGTAGGATTTTTTTCCTTTAAAAAAACTCTCATTAAAACCCAGTACATGTCCTTTAATTTTACCTTTACCAATACTTTGTTAAGTTTGAGTTCTGCAGCGGCTTCAGTTGAGTTTTTCTTCCTTGAGTGAATGGAGGCAAATCCTAAAATGCAAATGAATTTTTAAACCCACGTATTCTTATTCCCATTGTACATTATATGCACATGTTTCCCTCTACCACTCCCAATATGAGAATAGTTTCAGAAGAAAAATTCCTTGAGCCATGTGGGTGCATCTTACAAAATGTGGAATCTCAATCTCATACTTCAATTACACAGAAAATATTTCCACAGATGTTTCTCTTTCTTTCTCCTACATGATTTTTTTACTTCTTACAGCATAAGTCTATTTCACCAAATATGTTCACTCAATGAAAAATATTCTTAGCATATGTTTACATGTGAACAATAATTTCATCCAACAACCTGCTTGTGCTTTTTGGTGGGGTTTTTTCTTCCTAAAAAGTACTTTCACATGGGAAATGTTACATTTTAAGTGGTATGTATATATACATATCTGCATGCATAATATACTGTGATTCGTATTTAGCATTTAACAGACATTCCTGCATTTTGAAAATTTGTGCTACCCATCACATTGATCTCTCTGCTTTGGAGAGACACAGTTTTTCAAGCATACAGTGATAAGGTCTGAAGAACAGAAAATGAAAAGCAAGTATCAATATTTTATCATTACCCAAAATCCAAATTTGAGCCCCCAACCTTGCCAGGAAGTTGCTCAGGAATGAAATGTTTGACGTGGTGTGCTCACTGTTCAAAACTATAAGGACCACATTTGATTCATGGTTCCAGAAGAGTTATTCTCATCATTACTCTTTTAAAGAACAAAACTCCTTTCCCCAAATGAAACAGTAAGCATGTCAGTGGCATGTCAGATACTGAAGCTGGTCCTGGCAGTGTTTAGTCAACAGGAAGGGCAAACATCTAGAAAATAAGTGGTAGGCCTCAACTGTCATGCAGTTTGGGCCACATTGCCAGGATGCACAAAATGAAACTTAGCCAGAACAAACAATGGTATTCTGTCCATCTCTGAAAGAATATGGAGACTAAACAGATATAGGTGCAAGAAATTTTGTTCGCCAACTACAGTGCAGATGGTTCACAGTGGGCCTCCAAGTGTTTTTTGGAAACTCTATGTGGGAAAAGTTCATATGGTCAGAAATTTTCTATTTATACTTTAAGAGAATCTTTAGAAAGTGAGTTGCTGATTCAAATGATGATATAATTGTCAATGGAAAGGGTATCAACAATACCCAACATGCACATAATACAGGATTATTAGCCAACAATTTTGTTGGCCTGCAAACATTACCCAATAAGATCTATGACGTAAGTTAACAAACAGGGCTTAAAAATTAATGTTAAGAAAACGAAGTTCATGGTAATCAGTGAAAACAATGCAACTCAAAAAATTCAGTTAAAGATCCAAAATAAAAATGGAAAGATGTTATCCTTCAAATTTGAATATGTACCTTTGAATTTAGTTGAAGAAATGGTGGATCATAGCCACACAATAAAAATCACAATAGAGATAGCCTGGAGCAGCTTCTTTAAGATGAAGACCATAATATGCATCAAAATTAAAATTGGGTGTGGTGCTGTCATGTCATGTGGTGCTGTGCATTCCCAGCTCTACTGTATGGTATGGAATGCACTGTAACACAAGCTACCATAATAATGGTACATTTGAGATGTGGGTGGCCAGTGGTGAAGTACTAAGGTGAAGGAACCAGGATATAGTGAAACAAATACAATGCAGAAAGCTAGACTACTCAGGCCACATAATAAGAAATGAAAAGTACATATTGTTGCACCTGATCATTCTAGGGAAAATAAGATGGAAAGAACTACAGGAAGAAGAAATACTTCCTGACTAAAAACCTGTGATGAATTATTTGGATGCACCATCATTAAGGCACTGGTTAATTGAAACTGAGCATTCTGTAGAGCGACAGAATAGTAAGCTTGGAATCAGAATCAGAATTTTCCTCATAGTTCATATACAGCTAAATGTTTTCCTACTGAAGGCAAGTAACAGATGCAGTTCTGACTTTAGTTGGCTGCACTCAGTATACATTTGTTCTGAATGTGCACAACTAAAATAAGCATAATGTCAAATGTGAAATCTAGGCAAGTTAGATAACAAAATTGCACAACTTAGTTTGGTGGTTTAAAAAATGCAGTCATTTTCTCAACTGCCCCAACCACAATCCTTTTAAAAAAACAAAGAGTATCAACTTGCAAAGTCAAGTCACTTCACCATTATGAGAAAGATCTAGCTCATTCTACCAGCCATTTCCAGGACTTTCTTGAAATTCCATACACTTTTTCTACCAAGTTTGCCACAAAATCATATTGACCATGAGGTGATTTAGAAGAATAGGAAAGTGACATTTCATGACCATTTCACTATGGGTAAAACACAACCTCTAAGTAATTGAAACTTTAAAAATCTGATCCATATTACAGGCAAAGGGGTAATAAGGACATGCAAACCAAGTCCAAATATTGGGCACATTCTCCCATGACTATGTGTTAAGTATGGAAGCTATAACAAAATACGGACAAGGTGTTGGGTTCAAGAGACAGGCATTGATGAAAGAATAGATCAGTGGGTGAGAGGTAATGGCTAGAGTACTGAAGAACATTATGGGGCAGGAAACTACAGACAGGAGAGCTGGAGTCTTACAGACAAAGAGTCTGATCTGTTGAACAAGCAAAGTTTAAAGGTTTCATTGTACTTGAAAGGTACAATGTTAAAATTACAATTAAATGAATAGCAGTACAAAAGCCTAATAATTTTGAGGCATTAAAAGCAAAGTTTCTTTAAAAATACCATATTTAAAATCCTGTCCTGCATCTCCTGACACAGGATAAAGTTCAAGTACTTTAGGATTAGATAGATTGATGATTGTTTAACAAGAATTACATATTTATTGCAGTTTATAATAAAATTTCTCACCTAAAAAAATTCTAGTATTTCAGAATCAATATACTCATAAATCATTTCTCTGATACAATTAATACATGCATTAAAATTTCAAATTTATATTACCCTTATCCCAGTCTTGGAATATTTTTCTTCAAATAAAGTAATGTAAAATAAAATAAAATGGATAAGAGCCATGGAAACATAGATCAGAAACAAAGTGTGTTACTTGACATATGGAGAATATCTTGCTTAGGAAAACAAATATCAGAACAATTCCCACATCTGGGAGATAAAAGTTTGCATTATGTTGGGATTCATGGCAGGGCGACTTCACTGTAACTATTGCATATTGCATAGAGAAGCTTTATATGCCTAATAAAAGATGTATTATTCGCATTTCAGTATTAATAGGAATATATATTTTAATTAATTGACAGGCAGAATTGTTGATAGAACCATGATGCACATCTCCAGTTCCCAAAGCAAGCAATCCGAAAGGAAAACTGAAGAAAATTGCTGAGGTGTGGAGTTTATTAAATCATACAGTTGTGAAAATAATCATTTACGCTTTCCTCATATCCTATATTTTTATCATATATACACAGACTTTTGTATACACCATCTATTCACTTACCAGAGAAAACAAGATGAATCAAAGTTTATTTTTAAATCTGAAAATGACAATTTCCAGAATGGAAGGCAGATCATACTATTTTGTGTAAAGAATTGCTGAACCTTGCTTAATTCTTTAGCGCATGCTGCCTAAATCCAGTTACCAGCCCCAAGCTGAATAAATTACATACTGAATGTTATTTTAACACTTACGTAAATCCCATTGATTCAATGAATGTACTGTACTCTAATTTGGACTAGAGGTTGGATTTTGGTCTTAATAATTGCCCCTAAATAATTCATGGAAACGTGCTTTGGAAGACCTCATTCCCTGTCTGCTGCTTTCATACTTCAAACTACCATTTTACCAAGAGGGTACAAAATTTTTATTTTCCATATAATCAAAGGTCTGGAACACTGCAGAATAAAGAAAGCAGTCCAGAATGAGTACATTAACAATCCCACACCTAATAAACAGAACCAAATTAATCACTCAGTCAATCAATTAATATTTTAAAAAATCAAGCCATTGAACTGTGATGATTTGCTACATCGTAGCCGAAATTCTGTTGCCGTAGCTCTGTGCATGTAAAGCTGATAATGTCATCAGTCATGGCCTTGTATTGTTAATTAGAAGTTTCCTATCCTGAGACTTCCTGCTGATCCCTTTCATCCTGAGGAAGCCTTTTGAAAGCATCGGGATGGGAAGTCTTTAATGTCCCAAACTTGCTGCCTCTGGTCCCAGCAGTGGCAATTTTCAGACATTAAAGACCCTCTCCCCACAAGGTTCCCCCGGGATGGAAGGAGTTGAGAGCAGTGCCAACAGGATTTCAGACTTTATATGGATTTTTTAATTATGTTTTTGAATGTATTTTCCTATCAATGTAATGTTGAGCAAATCTACTTCATAATGTTTAATTTTGATAAAAAGTTAAATAGATAAGTCTAATAATTTATTTATTTGATTTATATATTGCCCATTAGTGCAACACACTCCAATAAAGGAATGTACTGAAAATACCCAATTCTACTTTGGCAGTTTCTCTAATTTTTCAACATCTCATCATACAAGACAATTTCTTTACTTAATTAGCAAAGCGGCATACAGTATGCACAATTCAGTGTGGCTCAAGTTTTCCATTTCTTTCATCATTTCTGAAGATTTCTGAACCAGCTTCTGTTATGAACAAACTATGAGCAGTAACACTCAGTGGGACAGAATTTTGGAAGCATCCTTCCAAATCCTTGTGCTCACAGTTTACTATCAGGAGGCAAGTAAATCTATGTCTTCACTCTTGACTCCTAGGTCCGGATGCCTGGTTTGCTTCTGTTCCCTTGCATTTTTCTCTGATCCTTTTATTATGATTTTTATTGATTCTCTTCCCCCTACAAATGCATTTTTGAAAACCTTTCTGGTTTCTTGGAACATCATAGAAAAAGATGACCAATCCCAGTCAAACAGATTAAATTGGCTCAAAAAACTTCACAGGTTTAGCTTCCATGTAAAAACTTTAATAAAACAATAAAAGACCAAGCTTTTGACAAGGAAAACACTTCCTGTCATCTTCAGAACTAAAATGCATTTTTATTATTAATTCAGTTCCCCTCTCTTCTTGACTTTATCTTTGGCTCTGGCTTGGCCACTGTTCCTGCCTTCTGCTTGGTTCTCACCTGCCAACAGATTTATTTGCTGATAGAACAGTTGCTGATAGAACAACTAAACACATATCTGTCTCCGACACTTCACTGGTGACATCCAGCTTCTTCCATGGTTCCCATTTTCTGCCTTCTGGCTCATGTCCGTCTGCAGCCACCCAAAGCCGAGCCGCAACCATGGATTACTTCTTCAGCCACAAAGTGTATTAGCAGGATAGCGATTTTTATCCTGCTTTTCATTTCAAACATTTCACAGATTGGTTTGCAACAAGTCTTAAATTTACTTAGGAACATAATGGACTAAAAATGGTAAGTGCCAATTTGTTGTTCTTGTGTGCCATCAAGTCAGAATTGACTTATAGTGACCTTAATAAGGATTTCAAGGTAAGTGAGGCATTTAAGGAGTAGTTTCCATGGCAGAGCTGGGGAACTGAACCCAGGTCTCCTGAGTCCATCCATTACTCTGTCCACTACACTACACTGGATACCAGTGCCCGTTTAGTGTATAAATAATAATCACTTACCTGCATGGGGACACTGGAGGACAGGTCTTAATTTGGACCAGGCTCATCCTCATAATCTGTTTTCTTTGTCAGGTTCAACAGTGGCTGCCAGATGGGCGGTGTATAAATCAAATAAATAAATAAAATAAACCCGAGAACAAACCTATAAGGGCCGATGAAAGTCCTAAAAAGGCAAGGACTGCATTTCCCTTTCTACATGTTAAGGCAAATGCATATTTCCCCTTGTATACTTTGATCCTTTTGCATCCACCTCGTCCTAGGTTCACATATCTTCAAAACACATGCCTGGCAGATCAAACACACAATCAAATCGGTGCCATGTACCAACTGACCAATTATAAAACAAAAGCAAGCTAATTCACTAACTGTTGATTGAGGCAAGCTTATGCTGGAAGAAACATAGTATTTTTCTTTTAAAGGAGATCTGCCTCTAAAGATGTGTTAAATAGATCTTCCAGTTTGGTCTTGAGTTCCTACACAATATTTCACAATGCAGAAAGGGGATGATCAGACAACACTGTTTCCAGACTGGCCTAGGGATCACCTTTTATGGAACCCCACTGCAGCTCTCTCTCACCACAGCTTTTGTAGCTTGCATTCTGCAACTTGGGGGTCACAACAGGTTGTCATCTAGCCAAATAGAAGAGTCAATGCTAATAAGGTTATTAATTCTGTTGCACTTGATAGTACCATCTTTGCTATCTTAAACATTTATGCTGTATTAGTGTATTTCAGCAATGTGTGTATTCTTTGCATAATTATGTTCTAAACTGCCCACAGAGTGCTCTAGCACTTTGGTGCAGTATAACAACAACAACAACAACAACACACACACGTATGTATGTATGTATGTATGTATGTATGTATGTATGTATGTATGTATGTATGTATGTATGTATGTATGTATAATTCTCCTCCACTATACATTTGTATGTGTATTGTGGCACTTTGCTGACAAAAGTAAAATCAATGCCAACCCACAAGTGGTATTTTTTTCCTGTGTCACTAAAATTAAAACTGACTTGATGTGTAATATAAGTCTTTTATGTATAGCACTGTAGAGAATGACATACCTTTTATATCCCCCCCCCCCCCGTACTGTTTCAGTATATTTTAGCTGTTTGTCTGAGAAAGGGATAGCTAAACAATTCTACTGAGAATATCATAGCAACATAGGTCATGTTTTAAAATAGAGGCTTTAAATGCTGTAGTCATACGATAACTCGTATAACTAGAAGTTTCCAAGCTGCTGGATTAGGTCACTTCCCTCCTCCCCAATCAGCATGGCTTGAGTTAGATTTAAAAACAGGTCCCAGAGGTTGACAAATGGATTAAAGTAGAACATAAATTCCTTATGTCACCCGGTCCTTTAAACCTTGATGCCAGTAACGTTCCTAATCATTTCACTATTATAAATGTCAAATATGTTTTACATGTGTTAAAGGGACTGCAAGAAGCAAAAGCCTAACTAAAAGGAGAGAGAGAGAGAAGACTTATCTGCTTCTTTACATTCAAATGAAAACAAGTTTTTTTAAACCCCCCCCCCCCTTTGCTGAGTGACATGAAGCACAGGAACTCACTGCAAGATATTCTTTACACAGAGAGTTCTGGATTTCTACAGCATCTGTTTATGTGTTAAGAGATCTTAAATGATTAGCTGAAAAGAATTCAAAGAGGAGCAGCAGCCCCAGATGAGAAAACTTTAGTTGTGCCTGAATCAAACATACCTAGAATAAATAATATAATCCTTACTGGCTAAGATGGCCAAGAGCCAGTTGAGTTGGTTGTAGCCTAGAAGTAATGCTCAATCCAAACCTCTTCCAGAGCACTGATATTGAAAATTACTGAGGGCTACCTTTGCTCCAATTTAAATTTCTGCCAACACTGTGACTATGCCCTTGAGCTGGAGGAGGTTTGCTCTGGTATAATCCACTCCTTCAGTGACTCTGTCCCTTCTCCTCCACTTTTTGGGCTTTTTGTTGTTGATTCTACTTATATACTGCCACATAGTGCTAGACCACTCTCTGAGTTTACAGCATAATTATGAAAACAACACTTTGCTCCCCAAAGAGCTGGGTACTCATTTTACCAACCTTGGAAGGATGGAAGGCTGAGTCAACCTTGAACCAGCTACCTAAACCCATTGGGACCAAACTCAGGTCATGAGCAGAGGCTTGTCTGCAGTACTGCCGTGCCACCACTGACAGAACTTACAAGCCCCTTCTGCCATGAGAACCCTCTGATGTTGGCTCATCCCAGACATCTGACAACTGAACTGCTCTGAAGGCTAAGATCTATTGACAGAAAAGCCAGGGGAAGGGCAGGGCAAAGGAGGAGCTGAGTTATGCCAGCCCAGGGACAGGAACACACTTCTGGCATCAATGTAAGCCAGCAAAGGGTAGCCCTAACTAATTTCCAATATCCCAAAGCTGGGAGGCTTCTATATTCAACACAGCTTTACCTTGTATTCCTGGAGTGCAAAGCAGTTCTGCCAACAGATTACTCTGGCCACAAATCAGCCAATAGAAGAGGGTTCTGTTGATAAAAGGTAAAATATGCTTTTTTCTAATACTAATACTGTAAAGCAGGCCAACCTTTGAATCAGACTGAAGCCAAGAAGTCTGGCAGATTTTACAGGAGATGGATTAGGAGCTGAGACAAGCCCCCTTTTTTTTTCAGGGAGCAGGGGAAGAAATTCCTATATGTTGATCATAAAAGACACATCCCTTAAAACTTAACCCCCATTCCCACTTAAGGATACAGTTCATGGGAACACAATGGGACTAAACATGCATAGAATAACACTGCAAGTCTGCATGATATGGCTTACAAAACAAACAAGCTTGGGACATTCCTCACCTCAATGTAATTAGCTTTTAATGAGCTTAATTTGAATTGCCTCAGTCAATGGATTCTACCTTGAATACCTAAACGACCAGGCAAAAGTAACGATTAGAAAGATTTGCCTATATTTACTACCATACAGAAAATCTATGGGAACATGTCTTCATATTGCCATTTTAAGAATACTTTCTTGACTACTCTCATACCCACGACTGCCAGGAGCACTTTCCTCTACCCCGCCATTTTGGCTGCCTCACTACCCCATTTTCTCTCTACCCTACCCCCACTCACTTGCTACTTTCCACAAAACCCCCTCCCTCCCAACACTCTTTAACCCCACCACCATTTAGGAAAAAGTGGTGGGAGTAAGTTGGGGCTGTGGCAGCAGCCCTGAGGATCCCCTAATGATAATGCCAGTAGTACCAGCCACTGTTTCACCACCAAATCTTGCAAGTATGTGTTTGATCCTTTAACAGAGAATAGGCATGCTGTGAAATAAAGCTCCACTTGCTTCCATCACCTTCATTCTCTGCAGCACCACACATGTATCACTTGCTCCCAGGCATACTTCATGCATTCATGCATAATGTCAAAGTGAAGGTCATGCATCTTCTCAGCAACAAGAGGTATATCTGGTCTATATATTTCTCTGCAAAGATACTGCATTTATTTGATGGTCACTTTTCTGACAGTCGTGCATTTTTTCTGTTGCATGCTTTTACCAAATGCGTACCTCCAGAAGCCTGAATAGGGAAAAGACCAAGAAGAGGCATTCTACATTGCAGAAAAATATTATGTGAAATTTCCCCACCTTATTCCAAACTTTCCACAGCTCAATTTATTTCACATGCATACGGAGAGCACCCTCCCACTCTTTTCCTCCAGCACAACCTAAGGTCCTCCTACTGTGAGGACAGGAACCTCAAATAGTGAAGTAAACAGCAGAAGACTGTTTGATTCATTTGCTGCTAGCCATTTCTCACTGCACCTTATCAGACTAAAACATGCCACTATGAAAGAGACCAGCAGCATCTCTAATAATATTGAAATAGCGAGCAACAAAGCTTAACTCCAGAACCTGTTTTAGTCCAATGGATCAGCATTAGAAATATATTGTCAGAAAAGATGTCTCAGGGAGCTAGTGCTGTGAAGCAGATTTTGGAAGGACTGTGGTCAAGTTTGATTGTGTCTTCCCATACATAGTCTTTCTTGTCTAAAATTGTGAAAACACTGGGAAATTGTGGCTTGTATCAAAAGAACTACCAGCTATACAATTCCTTTTGATCCTGAGACAGTACTCTTCAATGTCTTTAATTCAGAGGCTATCCTTGCGCTCAGTTAATATTGATTGCAGCTAGCAAAAGTGTGGAAAAATATCACTATCCCAAAGTTTAATAACTGGTATGAACAAGTATGGAATGTACTTGTTACAAATTTTAAAAAATAATCAATTCAAAGGGATGCACCATGTTAGAAAGGCCTGTTTCAAGAAGATCCAAGAAATCAAAGGGAAATTTAAACCTAGATTAGGAATGCTGAAAGACCAACACGGAAGCACACTCTCTGACGAGGAGAAATTAAAGAAGAGGTGGAAACAGTATACTGAAGACCTATACACAGAAGAGATAAAAGAATGACAGACTCCTTTGTAGAAGAATCCTATCATGAAGGATCTGCAGTTCTAGAAAGTGAAGTGAAAGCTGCTCTAAAAGCACTAAGAAATAAAACAACAGGGGTAGGTGGAATATCGATATAGCTATTTCAAGTCACCGAGATTGAATCTGTCAAAATCCTAACAATAATATGCCAACAAATAAGAAAAACAAAACTATGGCCCACAGACTGGCAACATTCAATATACATTCCAATTCCCAAGAAAGGAGATGCCAAGGAGTGCAGTAACTATATGATCATTGCTTTAATTTCCCATGCAACCAAGATTTCATCTTATGTGGAGCAAGAAATATCTGAGGTTCACGCTGGATTCCAAAAAGGAAGAGGCATTTGAGATCACATCACAAATATTCATTGACTATTGGAGCACACCAAAGAATTTCAAAAAAAGAACAGTCTCTGCTTTATAGTCTACTGCAAAATCTTTGACTGTGTGGATCATGATAAACTATTAGTTTTTCACACATGGCTTCTCCATTCTGGCTTTATTTTTGTAAAATAAATTATTACATGATGTAATATGCAGTTCATCTGAGGTTGTATTTATCTAATTTTCAGACCTGCTAAGGACCAGATGATTTTTATTATATCCTGATACATAAAACCATAGAATTCAAAGAAGGTGTACTTTCTTTTTCACATGACTGTATCATAGGGAAAGACAGACTATATTCAGATGAGTAAGGAGTGAAAATTGGTGGAAATGACATCCATAATTTAAGATATGCAGATGACATCATGGCAGAAAGCAGCAATCACTTAAAATGACTTTTAGTGAAAGTGAAAGAAGAAAGTGCCAAAGCAAGATGGCAGCTGAACATTAAGAAGACAAAAATCGTGATTACAGAACCACAAAACTTTAACACTGACAATGAAGGAACTGAAATAATTAAAGATGTTGTAAACCTTGGTTCAACCATCAATCTAAATGTAGACTGTGCCCAAGAAATCAGAAGACAGAAACTCAAAAGGGCAACAAAGAAGGAACTAGAAAAGATCAAGTGTAAGGATGTCACTGAAGACAGAAGCCAAGATCATCCAGACTCTTGTATTTCTGATTATCTCCATGTACATGTATGAAAAATGGACAGTAAAAAGAGTGAGAGGAAATATAGTGCTGGAGGAGAGATTTGCAGATACCTTGGACTAGCAGAAAGATAAAAAGTGGGTCCTAGAGCAAATCAAGCCTGAACTATCTTTGGAGGCAAAAATGTTGAAACTGAGGCTGTCCTACTTTCGGCACACAATGCGAAGGCAAGATTCTCTGGAAAAGATAATAATGCTGGGAATGATTGAAGACAGCAGGAAAAGAGGAATACCAAATACATGATGGGCTGACTCCCTAAAGGTAGCCACAGGCTTGGGTTTATAAGAGCTGAGCAGGGCAGTAGAGGACAGGACATTTTGATGATCGCTTATTCATAGGGTCACAATATGTCAGAGGTGACTTGATGGCAAATTACTACAACAAAAACTGCCCCATATTGCTGAAAAGGAAGGAGATGACATGGCTGAAGCTCTGAGCTACATTAATAGAGGGGGTAAAATATTTTAGTTTAACAGGGTGCTTGGCTTGCGGGACAAATGAGAAGCTGAAAATGGGTTCAAAATTAGTGAGGGGAAAACATATGGAGAACATATGTTGCAGTGAAAAGCACATGTGATAACCAGTAGAAATGGGTGGGCATTTGGTTGGTATGTTGCACCATCGGAGAAGTATGGCTGTTAAATGTTTTGAACGGGTTTCAAAACCCATTTAAGGAAACCATAGGCTTGAGTTTGCAAGAACTGAGAAGGCTGTTGAGGACAAGATATTTTAGAGATTGCTTATTCATAGGGTCACCATAAGCCAGAGGCAACTTGATGGCACATAACAATAAGATTTCAGGTGAAAATGTTAAATCCTTCATACTTGTGAAGCACATGGGAAGGGACAAATAAGGTTGTGATTTATACACACTAGACCAATCTATATTTTGAATTCTGAAATGGTTTTCAGCACTCCTAATGATGAAGTAGTATGTATGATTATTTTGTGAGCCACTTTGGGTCCCTTCACTGAGAGAATGGTGGCACAAAAATGAAATTAAATAAATAAAAATAAAACACTATGTTACATTTTGATTTACTTAGTAGACTGTTTCACATTCTTTATTCCCATACATTTACTCTACCACTTTCCATATGTTCTTTATCAGTCTCCTTCTGCTCTCTTTCGTAAAATTGCCCCCAATTTTTTTCAAGCACAACACTTTTCATCTCTGAAATTTCCTGACTTCATAAGAAAGGCAGGTTGTAAATTTAGAGCCTTATTTACCATTCTTGAGGGCCAGTTGTCCCTGTCAGCATAGTGTTTTGGTTAGCTTATCTGACTAGATCTGGTGAAACCAGCTTCAAATTCTCATTCAGCCTACAGTTCAGTGTATGACCTTGGGCCAGTCACAATTTTTCAGCCTCACAAGCTTGTTCTAAGGAGAACATTTGGTAAGGAGGAGAACCATAGCCAGTTTCATGAATTATATAGAAGTGTCTATTTCTCAGCAGGAACCACTAATAAATTGTTTGTTTGCACTGTTGGCTAGTGGGGAGCAGAAATATATCTTCCAACAAAAACAAGAGCTAGTGTCTCAGAAGGAAGACCATGGCCGATACCCCCTAGTGTCTGCCACCTGAGGCTGTATCTATTGGTTGCTTCACTTTCCTAATGATAGGGGTGGTCCTGGCTAAAATACAGGCAAAGCATCCATGCAGTTTATTTGTGTTATGATGTTCAACAAATGGTGGGGGCAGGAAGAGGAAAACAAACAAACAAATCCGCTCTTGCATAATGACCACATGGAAAGATCATCATAACTTTTCTGAAAAGATTAAGCTAAGTGTCAGCCTATGGCAAGGATCTGCCATGTTATTTTTCCCTCTAATGCAGCCAAGTTGATGTGTTCTTAAATGTGCCACTTCAACAGTGCAGAGCACTGGTGGATATAAAATTTAATTCTAGTATCTGGATACTGCACAGATGAAGGCAGCAGTTATTGGCTAGGATTGCTGCAGAGCTTCAACTTTGTCCAGTGCAGGAAGATGATCAAACAGGTGATCAACCACAACCCTCCAACTTTCCTGTTACATATGTAAACCTTGGATTATAATTTCTATTCTCATTTGAATACACAGGTCTAGAAAGCTTTGGTTTTGATATCCTTTGCATTCTAGACATGCATCTTACACAATGTCATGTTCAAAAGATAGAAGAACTGTACTTTGCACTATTTTATATTCAGACTGTTACATATAAATACCGATGCAACAAAAAGTGAATGTAACTATACATTTAACAGGTATCCAATCCCTTTTATGTTTAACAGAACACAATGATATTTGTGCAGACAGTAAAATATCAATACAATAACTTCATAACTAATTTCCGTTGGGACAAAATCTCTTGAAGAAGACTGATAGAATGCATATGATGGAGCATGATTTCATTTGTCTTAATGATTTATGTTAGGATGAAAGCTATTGGCTTTAAATGAAGAAAAGCTAACTCTTTGTGTAGACATTGTATTCCATACTATTGTTCCATCTTCAGCAAAGTTCTTTTTACTTAAATATATAATTTCCAAAGAAAAACAGAAATGTACGTTAGAAAACCAGTTTGCATTTAATAATAATAGTATATGACCCATTTGCTAGGATTTATCAATTTCTAATCTGATACAGATTACAATAGTGTGAACATTTGAGATTATGAGATTATACATTTCTAGTGAAATACCTGTACTGTTATTTTGTTGTTGTTTCCCTGTTCTTTCAATAAAGATTAAAAAATATACTTTCTGGTTTTGTTCTAAACTGCTGCTATACAACTTGCATGTCAAATAATACAATTACCTTCTTACTACAGATGGACGTCAATTAAATAAATGATAAATTGCAATGGCTCGTTGTTTATGGGGTAATAACTATATCCTGCAGAGGTGTTTATTAGGTGAATTACAGATAGTTATTACTATGTTAACTAGAAGCATGCCTACTTTTTTGTGAAGACACTGAAATAGAGAATAATAGAGTTCAAGCAATAAGCTGTGACAAACATCTTGAAATAAAGCAGGGGCATGAGCAACACAATCAGATTTACAGCACACCAGTATTTAAGGTGGATACTTGCTTCCATCCAATGGTCATTATTACCAGCATATGACTATTGTAAACTTTATGAAGCCTTAAAGATGATCAGATTTATTGTAGAGTAAGCTTTTATAGACTAGAATCCACTTCCTAAAATCTAGAGAGAAATGTCTATTTTAGGGAGAAAACATATATACTTCTGCACCTAAATACGTGACAATGTGTGTCATCACTCTCAGTGCGTTTATAAACTGCTGTGTGAACAAGGAATAACGTTTTATCTAACTTATAGACAAAGCAGGTGACGTGTTCTATGTGAAACAATAGCATGTAGCAGTGGTTCAGCAGTGAACTCTGTAGCAAAAGGTTTAAAAAAGCAGCTGTCAGTAGTAAACCGAAAAGTAATCCTAGTTACCAATCTGAAAAACCCATAGTCCTTTTCACAAGTGTAACATGTTTAAAAGAGGCAAAAACCACATTTAAGAGTGTTTTTTAAAAAATACCTTTCATTCTTCCTCCAAGACATTCAGTATAGTATGCATAGGCTCCAGATGGGATCAAATCCATATGTCACTGAGGGCAAGATATTTGGACTTGAACAGCTAACAACATACTGTCAGCAGACAGAAACAGTAGTCTGAAAAAGTTCTGCTGACTCTCACATTCCCACTAGTGGTAGGGCATGCATGGACTAGTAGACCACATTGCACTGCTGGACATGTTACCTGCTTACATAATCTCCATTGCTCCAACCCATAATAGGCTTCCACATATTGTTTATATATGGATATAACTGTTAGAAACTCAAGTGATTGCTATTGGTTAGCTGTTTTGAAAAGCAGAATAGGGGCCCATATTGTTTGAGGTGGAAAAAAGAAAAAAATACTCCTTGCTGCCCACGGGCAAGGAAGAACAGAAACTTGTTTAAAATGCAAACAGAACAGCAGTTCTGATACAGAATTTCATAAGCATGTTTCCTATTGTTATTTCCAGTGAAATCAGTTTGTCAACCTGACAAACTTTAGAACTTTAAGGCAGAAACAGAGAACTGGCAAGAAGCTTTCTTTGCACTCATTGCAGAAGAGGCAGGCTGTTTGTTTTTGTGTCCCTCTCCTGAGTGTTGGGGTGTTTGTGTGGCACTTCTTTTTTTGTAAAAAAAAATAGTCCAGGTCATCCCTTCTCATAAAGTTGAGGCTCTTTTCTCCCCCAAAGGGTGTTTCTCATACATACACATACACACTAATACCCCATCCCAGAAAATGAAGGAGGAAACTGCAATCCCCCAGAAAACACTTTGCAACCCCCTTGGGGGTCTATGATATATAGGTTAGGAAACAATGGACTATATGAACCTTGAGGATACCCTCAAACTTTATATTTCTATGATTATTTTACTGTTTACCCATTTTGTTAATTGAAACGTTCTTGTTCTTTCAAAGCATTCTAAATCAAACTGTTAGACATAGATACAAGGTGTTTTTGTTTTGCGTTTTTATTGTTTTGGATAAAAACAAACAAAAAATCAACCTTTTAAATGTTTATTTTCCAAGAGAATGTCCCCACATATTTCAATAGTTAGATTTTGGAAGCTTGACAAGATAACTATTGGTTCTTTAAGCCACAATACAGTATTTTTAAACTAAAATACAAACTGGTTTGTGCTTTGCCAACTAGAGTATAATTATCTGAACCAATTTAAAGATGTTTAAGGGCCAAAAATAATTCCTTCTATTATTGTATGCATGGCTTCTTCTTTAAAATTATACAAGATCTGGTCTCTCCCATGGGTGAATGGGGGAACCAAATCTTTATACTAGGATAGACTCTAAAAGAGGAAGTATGAGCTGAGCATGATCTAGAGAAGTGCTCAATAGAATCAGCTTTAACAAACCTGGTTAAGGCACCTGATTAAATTTATGAGCTGGGGTGTCATAAATTGAGAGCAGCCTATTTCTAGATAAATGTTAATTTTGAGTTCAAACATGGAGGAAAAAAGGATGGAAAAGAAACCCAGAGAACTGGCCTTATATTGCCATGATCCCATCTTGTTCCAAATTTAGGGACTATTAGAAAAGAAATATAGTTGTAATTGACATTAGGGGGGAAAAATCATTAAAGCTGAACCCTGGCCTTTCATCCCATGATAATGCTATTTATGATAGAAATGTTGATGATCTTGATGATGGATTATGCATCTACATGAGAAGTACCATGAGAAGTATGAGAGCGGTAACCACAAATATAAAAATTGCTGAACATTTGAAGCTGTGAGCAGAAAGACATGTTTTGTGTGATTATGTGTATTTCTACAGTAATATTCTAAACATCAAGTAGTCCAGAACTATCCAAGTGGAAAAGGAAGTCCCACTTTTCCTGCATTAGATTCTAAGACACTTTCTGCTTTTAGGTATAAGCATATATAAAAGCACAGAGAATATAATTTACAATCATAAATACATATAAGCATACTTAGGGCAACTATAGATTGTGCACACATAGGCATGTACAAGCAAGATAAAGCATGTCATATAGTAAGGCATAAAGCAAAAGCTTAAGGATGAGGGAAAGACTGCAAGGCTAAGAACAGAATAAGATTAAGCATAAAATACAGGTTTATGGCATATACTGCAAGTCATAGATAAAATTAGTATAATCAATAGTTAAGGATAAAGTGTATTTGAGGGGTTAAATAAGTGCTTTATATAAACTAGCAGAAGGCAGCATCTTAAGAGCAATGCAGGTCAGATAGGTTAAAAAAGAGGAATCAACCAGTCCAGATCTCATCCAGACCAATGTCTACAACTTGACTACAGAATGGGGAAACACTATAACTGAAAAGGGGGAGCTCAGAACCAGGACGGCAGCCAATCATTAGGCTGATTTTAGAGTAATTGGACTTAATTAGAAAACACGAATTTGGCATTGAGAGGGTATGAAAGTTAAGTACCACATCTTTCAGAGTACTGTATTATCTTTTGCCCTGGACGCATTAGGACCTGAGAGCACCCTTGCTTGATGGTGTATTTGTAAATATTCTATCCTTTAGGTGTAAATGTTGAACATCCTCCTCCTCCATGCAGCAATTGTTTTCAGCCCCTTTGGTTCCAGTTGCGACAGACCTCCGCATGTGGGGGCGGAGTCGCGCACGCATGCACGCAGTAGCAAAGTTGGGAGAGAGAGGCGGAGTCCCGCCCAGCAGGGCTGAAAATCAGAGGGTACATTGGCTGGAACTATTTCTTAAACCAATTCAACTGAACTTGAGAAAAAGTATATAGTAAATGGAAGGAATACAGTAAAACCTGCTTTAACTGAACCAATGATTCAGGCAGGCAATAAGGTTGCTCTAGAATCTAGTTCCAAAAACATATTCCTTAGCAGAAGAAAAAAGACAAAGACACTGCTTTAAAGTTGCACAAGCCAAACGATTCCTCATTCCAGCCACATGTTCCATGTTTTCATCCACACTATGGTAGCTTCATTAGCAGAATGATGCTGTTGAACTCTGGTCAAAAACAAAACTATACAATGGCCAAAATCCTGGTGCTAATCATAGTAAATTACACTACAGTAGGCCCATTGAATCAATGGGGATTTAGTAAGCTAATTTTCCCTGAGTTCTATGGATTTAAATGGGTCTACTCTACTCTAACTGCAACTTACTGTATTTTTCTGTGTATAAAACGAGACTTTTTTCCTTAAATAATTAGACAAAAAATTGAGGGTTGTTTTATACACGGAAGGCAGCCACTTTTCCCTTCCTTTTGCGAAGCCACAGGGCTTAGCAAAAGCCTTCGGGTAAAGCAGCCGTGAAAGGGCTGCACGATCGCAGCCCTTTGATCCTGAAGCCCTTTCATGGCTGCTTTATCCACTTCCTAAGCCCTTTCATGGCTGCTTTACCAGAAGGGAGCCCATGAAAGGGCTTCAGGATCAAAGGGCTGCAATGATGCAGCCCTTTCACGGCTGCGTTACCTGCGGGGCTCAGGAAGTGGATAAAGCAGCCATTAAAGGGCTTCAGGATCAAAGGGCTGCGATTGTGCAGGCTTTACCTGAAGGGAGCCTTCCCTTCCTTTTTGCTAAGCCCTGTGGCTTCGCAAAAGGCTAGGAAAAGCGGTGGTCAAAGGGAGCCCTTTGATCCCTGCTTTTCCCTTCCTTTTGCTAAGCTTCATGGCTTAGCAAAAGGAAGGAAAAAGCAGGGATCAAATTTTCTAATTTGGGGTTAGAAAAGGGGGGGTCATCTTATACATTGGGTCATCTTATAAACGGAAAAATACGGTACTATGCTAAAGTAAATTTTAGTCAAAGTAGGCACGTTTGAATCCATAGAACCTATGGAGGAGTTGACTCACTAAATCCCCATTAATTCAATGAACCTACTCTACATTAAACAAGAAGATTTTGGCCAATGGGCCTTCACACAATTCATAATGATCACCCTTAATATTATTATTACTTACTTTTTAAGCTAGTTGTTCTTAAACAAAGATGTGTGTGAAAGCAGAAAACAACAATTACAGCAAGCAACAAAAAAGGAAACTCAAAGAAAAGATGCCATCACGAATTGTGGTTTTACTCATCAGAACAAGCAAGACCAATTTGCCAGAGCAAAATATCCCGAGGGAAAAGGATACATAACGATACCATATTCAAAAAGAGTTATGAGACTCAAGTCTCCTAAATAAAGTTCTAAAGGAATATAAAATAAAACTTATGCAGAAATTCATTCACTTAAGAAGGTCTTAATAAATACGTCATGTGCCCACATTCAACATTTGTTTGACAATTTGACATAGTTTCCTGTATTTCAGCTGTATATAGAATATGTATGGATACTTTTTTGAAATCCAAGCCAAGGAGATGAAGAGAATCCCACAATTTAAAGTGAGTACCATTAATTTTTCTTAAGAAAGAAAAATCACTTTCAGTAAAAACTATCTACCAACAAAGACTACCAAAATAAGTTCTGTTATATGCAGAGAGAGAGAGAGAGAGAGAGAGAGAGAGAGAGAGAGAGATCTTCGGCAAGAAAGGGAGAAATGATCCTCTTTGTATCCCACTAAAATTATACCCTTATGGGTATTTAAATGGTCAGCATACCAAAAATATTCTTTCTCTGCTTTAAAAAAAATCTTTTGTTAGTTTTATGCATGTTTGTCTAAGGATTGGGATATATAGGAATAGCTAAGGCACGTGAGACAACATGTATATGTGACACCCTCCAACCCATATTAAAATCAGAGCTGGGAAAATTATTTTTAAAATCTACATCATAGAATCATAGAAGCATCGTAGGGTTGGAAGGGACCTTGGAGGTCTTCTAGTCCAACCCCCTGCCCCAAGGCAGGAGACCTCATACCATCCCAGAAATACGGCTGTCCAATCTTTTCTTGAAAACCTCCAGCGATGGGGCACCCACAACATCCGGAGGCAAGCTGTTCCACTGCTTAATGGTTCTCACCGTCAGGAAATTCCTCATTTCCAGGTTGGATCTCCCTCTGACGAGCTTCCAACCATTGGTTCTTGTCCTATCCTCAGGCGCAATGGAGAATAAATTGATGCCCTCTTCCCCCTTAGGGGGACGTGGTGGCACTGTGGGTTAAACCGCAGAAGCCTCTGTGCTGCAGGGTCAGAAGACCAGCAGTCGTAAGATCGAATCCACGCGACGGAGTGAGCTCCCGTCGCTTGTCCCAGCTCCCGCCAACCTAGCAGTTCGAAAGCATGCAAATGCAAGTAGATAAATAGGTACTACCTCGGTAGGAAGGTAACGGCATTCCGTGTCTAGTCGCGCTGGCCACGTGACCACGGAAACTGTCTTCGGACAAAACCCTGGCTCTATGGCTTGGAAACAGGGATGAGCACCGCCCCCTAGAGTCGGACACGACTGGACTAAATGTCAAGGGGAACCTTTACCTTTTTCCTCCCTGTGGCAACCCTTCAGATATTGGAAGACTGCTGTCATATCTCCCCTCAGTCTTCTATTTGTTAAGCTAAACATACCTAGTTCTTTTAGTCGTTCTTCATAGGATTTAGCCTCCAGTCCCCTTATCATTTTTGTTGCTCTTCTCTGCACTCCTTCCGGGGCCTCAGCGTCTTTTTTTTATTGTGGTGACCAGAACAAGACACAGCACTCCAAGTGCAGCATCACCAGCGCGGTATAGAGTGGTACTATCACTTCCCATGATCCTGATGCTTTCCCCCTGTTGATGCAGCCTAGGACTGTGTTGGTTTTCTTGGCAGCTGCAGCACACTGCTGACTCATCCTTAGGTAGTGGTCCACCAGCACACCTAAATCCCTGTCACAGGTACTACTGTCGAGCAAGGTATCACCTATTCTGTACCTGTGCATCTGGTTTCTCCTGCCTAAGTGCAGGACCTTAATTTTCCCGCCACTGAACTGCATCTTATTGGATAGGGCCCAATGTTCAAGTCTGTCTAGATCCTTCTGGATGATGAGCCTATCTTCCAAAGTATTAGCAATTCCCCCTAGCTTTGTGTCATCAGCAAATTTGATGAGCGCTCCTTCAGTCCCATTTCCCAGGTCATTTATGAAGATGTTGAAGAGCACTGGGCCCAAGACAAAACCTTGAGGGACCCCACTGCACACTTCCCTCCACGTAGATGTGGTTCCATTGAGGAAAACACGTTGAGTGCGGTTGGTCAGCCAGCTGCAAATCCATCTGGTAGTTGTGCTGGCTATCCCACTTTGTTCTATCTTACGCAGAAGTAGGTTGTGGTCTACCTTATCAAATGCCTTACTAAAGTCTAAGTATGCTATATCCACTGCATTTCCTTGGTCCACTAATTTAGTCACTTTATCAAAGAAGGCAATAAGATTTGTTTGGCAGGACCTCTTCTTAACAAACCCATGCTGGCTTCTACTAATCACCTTGTTATTTCCTTTGTTGCTGTTTAGTCGTTAAGTCGTGTCTGACTCTTCGTGACCCCATGGACCAGAGCACGCCAGGCCCTCCTGTCTTCCACTGCCTCCCGGAGTTGGGTCAAATTCATGTTGGTAGCTTCGATGACACTGTCCAACCATCTTGTCCACTGTCGTCCCCTTCTCCTCTTGCCTTCACACTTTCCCAACATCAGGGTCCTTTCCAGGGAGATTTCTCTTCTCATGAGATGGCCAAAGTACTGGAGCCTCAGCTTCAGGATCTGTCCTTCCAGTGAGCACTCAGGGTTGATTTCCTTCAAAATGGATAGGTTTGTTCTCTTTGCAGTCCAGGGGACTCTCAAGAGTCTCCTCCAGCACCACAATTCAAAAGCATCAATTCTTCGGCAGTCGGCCTTCTTTATGGTCCAGCTCTCACTTCCATACATCGCTACTGGAAAAACCATAGCTTTGACTATGCGGACCTTTGTCGGCAAGGTGATGTCTCTGCTTTTTAAGATGCTGTCTAGGTTTGCCATCGCTTTCCTCCCAAGAAGCAGGTGCCTTTTAATTTCGTGGCTGCTGTCCCCATCTGCAGTGATCATGGAGCCCAAGAAGGTAAACTCTGTCACTGCCGCCATATCTTCCCCTTCTATTTGCCAGGAGGTGATGGGACCAGTGGCCATGATCTTAGTTTTTTTGATGTTGAGCTTCAGACCATTTTTTGCGCTCTCCTCTTTCACCCTCATTAAGAGGTTCTTTAATTCCTTCTCACTTTCTGCCATCAGAGTGGTATCATCTGCATACTGGAGGTTGTTGATATTTCTTCCGGCAATCTTAATTCCGGCTTGGGATTCATCCAGTCCTGCCTTTCTCATGATGTATTCTGCATATAAGTTAAATAAGTAGGGAGACAATATACAGCCTTGTCGTCCTCCTTTCCCAATTTTGAACCAATCAGTTGTTCCATATCCAGTTCTAACTGTTGCTTCCTGTCCCACGTATAGATTTCTCAGGAGGTAGATAAGGTGGGTAGGCACTCCCATTTCTTTAAGAACTTGCCATAGTTTGTGTGGTCCAGACAGTCAAAGGCTTTTGCGTAGTCAATGAAGCAGAAGTAGATGTTTTTCTGGAACTCTCTGGCTTTCTCCATAATCCAGTGCATGTTAGCAATTTCGTCTCGAGTTCCTCTGCCCCTTCGAAATCCAGCTTGTACTTCTGGGAGTTCTCGGTCCACATACTGCTGAAGCCTACCTTGTAGGATTTTGAGCATAACCTTGCTAGCATGTGAAATGAGTGCAATTGTACGGTAGTTGGAACATTCTTTGGCACTTCCCTTCTTTGGGATTGGGATGTAGACTGATCTTTTCCAATCCTCTGGCCACTGCTGAGTTTTCCAAACTTGCTGGCATATTGAGCGTAGCACCTTAACAGCCTCATCTTTTAAGATTTTAAATAGTTCAACTGGAATGCCATCACCTCCACTGGCCTTGTTGTTAGCCATGCTTTCTAAGGCCCACTTGACTTCGCTCTCCAGGATGTCTTGCTCAAGGTCAGCAACCACACTATCTGGGTTGTCCGGGACATCCAGATCTTTCTGGTATAATTCCTCTGTGTATTCTTGCCACCTCTTCTTGATGTCTTCTGCTTCTGTGAGGTCCCTACCATTTTTGTCCTTTATCATGTCCATCTTTGCACAAAATGTTCCTTTAATATCTCCAATTTTCTTGAACAGATCTCTGGTTTTTCCCTTTCTATTATTTTCCTCTATTTCTTTGCACTGTTCGTTTAAGAAGGCCCTCTTGTCTCTCCTTGCTATTCTTTGGAAGTCAGCATTCAATTTTCTGTAACTTTTCATATCTCCCTTGCATTTTGTTCCCTTCTCTTCTCTGCTATTTGTAAGGCCTCGTTGGACAGCCACTTTGCTTTCTTGCATTTCCTTTTCTTTGGGATGGTTTTTGTTGCTGCCTCCTGTACAATGTTACGAGCCTCCATCCATAGTTCTTCAGGCACTCTGTCCACCAAATCTAGTTACTGAAATCTGTTCTTCACTTCCACTGTGTATTCATAAGGGATTTGGTTTAGATTATACCTTACTAGTCCAGTGGTTTTTCCTACTTTCTTCAGTTTAAGCTTGAATTTTGCTATAAGAAGCTGATGATCAGAGCCACAATCAGCTCCAGGTCTTGTTTTTGCTGATTGTATAGAGCTTCTCCATCTTTGGCTGCAGAGAATATAATCAATCTGATTTCGGTATTGCCCATCTGGTGATGTCCATGTGTAGAGTCGCCTCTTGTGTTGTTGGAAAAGAGTGTTTGTGATGACCAGCTTGTTCTCTTGACAAAACTCTATTAGCCTAGGTGCTCACAAATCTGCTTCTTGATTATTTTTTCCAGGATTTTCCTAGGTATTGATGTCAAGCTGATTGGTCTGTAGTTTCCTGGATCCACTTTTTCCCCCTTTTGAAGATTGGAACCACATCAGCTCTTTTCCAGTCCTCTGGCAATTTTCCTGTGCTCCAGGACCTCTCAAAGATTTCATTCAGTGGTTCCGAGATCACATCTGCCATTTTTTTAGTACCCTGGGATGTAAACCATCTGGTCCAGGAGACTTGAACTCATTCAAAGCAGCTAGGTGTTCTTTTACCACTTCCTTACCTATTTTGACCTGTTTCCCTCTCCTGTCTCCCACAGTGCTGCTTTTGACAGGGTGGACCAGTTTTTCCTTTTGCGTAAAATACAGATGCAAAAAAAGAATTAAGCAGTTCCGCTTTCTCCCTGTTGCCTGTCAGCTTCTTGTAATCTTCTCCCACTAGTGGACCAACCATTTCCTTGACCTTCCTCTTCCTTCTTACGTGTTGAAAGAAACTTTTGTTTTGTTATTTTTGGCATTTGTTGCAAGTCTTAGCTCATTCTGAGCCTTAGCCTTCCTGACTCCATCTTTACAGATTCGAGCTATTTGCTGGTATTCTGTTCTAGTTATGAGCCCCTTTTTCAGTTTTTTATACTTATCGTTTTTGTCCCTTAGCTTGCCAGAGAGTTGTGTGTGCATCCCCTGGTCTTGTCAGACGTTTCCTGTTTTTCTTTCTCTGTGGTATTGTTTTGGTTTGGGCCTTTATTATCTCACCTTTCAGGGTTTCCCAAGCATCCTGAACTGCTTTTCCCTTTAGGATTTCCATCTATGGAATCCTTCCTATTACATATCTTACGTTTGTTAAAGTCAGCTCTCTTAAAATCTAGAACATTAGTCTGACTTGGTACAGTTACATTGGAAGTTATAGCACCAAGACCCCTGAAGAAGTTAGCAGTTTTTAAAAATAACAGAACCATAACTATTTTATTTTCCCATTTTTTTTTGTAAGTACCTAAAAGAGTTGCTTTTAATTTACTTAAATATCTGAATGCCAGAAGCCAGTTTCCTCCACCATGAATCATGGCGCCTCGACTTACGAACATCCCTACATAAGAGCAATTCGACTTACGAACAGCTCCGTTCACATAATTTTGCTTTGACTTGTGAACGGAGCTTCGACTTACGAACAAAAAAAAACGCGGAAAAAGCGGGAAATGCACTTTGGACTGCCCGGTACTGTAATTTTAAAATGCAAAAATTGGTTTAAAAGGTGGTTGGTTTGGTTTAAAGCTGCTTGGTTTTAAAGGTGTTTTGTTTAAAAGCTGTTCGTTCCCTCCCTCCTTTCCTGCCCTTTTTTTAACCTTAGGTCATCTTAGGTTAAAAAAAAAAATTCTCCCCCTAGTGGTAGAGGACGGATTAAACACTTTTGCATTAGTTCCTATGGGAACGAATGCTTCAACTTTCAAACCGTGCCTCGACATAAGAACAAAAAACAGCCGGAACGGATTAATCGGTTTTCAATGCATTCCTATGGGAAATGCTAATTCGACTTACGAACATTTCGACTTAAGAACATCATTCCAATACGGATTAAGTTCGTAAGTCGAGGCACCACTGTACTTAGCATGAGGAATGCTGAAAAGCAATATAACAACCAACTTCAGATATCTGAAGGCGGTCTAATGTCAATGATGAAGCACACTTGCTTTCTGCTGCTCTAAAGACTCATGCCAATTGTTTCAAAGTACAAGAAAAGAAATTTGACTAAATATTAGGAAGAACTTCCTGACACTGCCTAAAATCATCTTTGGGCAACTCTGTGTGTGCACACTGATGATGTCATGATCAATGGTCACTGCTGATTAAAGGCTTCCTTTAGGGATTTTGGCATGCATGAGACTTCATTACATTGTATACAAGTCACAAACACCCCAAATTTGCCTTTAATCATAGGCAATTTACTTTTAGTCAATGGTGATTTGCTGCAGTTGATGACATCATCTCCATTGTGTGCACAGAACTGTGCAACAGGATTTCAGGCAATGGAACAGACTATTTCCTTAGTTGGATGTTTTTAAACCGATGTAGTTTGCTTTAGTTCTTGATGTCAATATTGGCAAAATCCTGGACAAGATGACTATTGAGATCCTTTCAACTGATAATGCATTATCTTTCTTTTCACCTCATCATTACCTCATTCCCATGCATGAGGAGGCAAGATAAGAAACAGGTGCTTAAACCATGTGAGATTCCTCCTCCATTATTTAGTAAGGCTACCCCCCTTGTATTATTATTACTCATTTGGTGTAGTGGAGAAAGTGACTGACTAGCGCACAGGGGACCTGGGTTCAAATATGACTTGCCAGTACATAAAACATATCCCCTCTATGACAGAGATGAAAAAAGTTACACTGTGTCAGGGGTGAAGCATTCCCTTGTTAACGTTCAGACATACTGTAGTATATTTATACCTTGGTTACTGAAAAAAGGAAGTAACTAAAAATAATTAGTTATTTCACCTAGCTACTTCTGAGGTCTATTTAAAATAACTACTAGTGGTAAAACAATGCAGCAAGAAGTTATTCAAAGCAGCACTTAGTTCAGAGAAAGAAAACCTCAGTGATGATCCTCTTCACATCCTCTTTATATTCAGATTTGTTCACTTACCTTTTGGTTATACTTCCATAAATTCAGTAAAGTCCCTGTTTATGCAAGCTCTGCTTGCTCTATGCTGCCCCTCCCCGCTTTTTAAAAACAAGAATACCACCCTCAAGGATCAGATAGATATGAAAAAATACATATACTATTGGGCATTAAATGTTATAAATAAATATAACAAAATGTTGCAGATCATACAAACTCCTAATAGCCAACCACACCTTCTTACAGGACATTCAATTCCACCTCAATTTTCTTTTCCAAACTACAGTCAATAGACAATGGCTATCGAGCATACTCTGTTCTATGGACAGTTCAGCTTTAGTTTTATTAAGTTTGCTTTACTCAAATATTTTTAAAGTATTTATTTATTTGTTACTTTGCAAAACTTACAATTTGTGAGTAATGAAGGGGGATTTATTCCTCTACCTTAGCATTGTTGCCTAGACCATGGCTCTTTCACAGCTGGCATTTGCTAAAATTTAAGAGAACTAGTTGTGAAACATATCTGCTCCTTAATACGAGGTCCAACAATCCATAGCACACTGTAGTCAAAAGCCGTTGCTTTTAAAGCACTGTAATGTTATCCTGCTATAGTAGACGGCCCACATTAGATATAGCAGAGGCCCCTCTCTATCTTGGCTGTGATGTAATGCCTGGTTAGCATAGGCAAAATAAATTGATTGTCCTCATATTACAGAATCCTTTGTCCCATCAGTTATTTTCCTCCCTCTCTTACTGTGCCCCGCCAGGTGGTTAAAACAAATTTTATGTTATATTACTATTGCTTTACTGGGTAGTTGATTATTGGCTGGATAGCTCAGTGGTTCAGGTACCTGGCTGCAGAGCCAAAACTTAAGGGTTAAATTTCCCACTGTGCCTCCTGAGAGTAGAGCCAGCCTATGTGGCTTTGGGCAAGCTGCAGTCCTAAGGTGCCCCCAGAAGGGAATAATAAACCACTTCTGACAACTGTCTACCTGGAAAACCCTGAAAAGGGTCACCATAAATTAGAATTGACTTTATGGCACATGATCCTTATAGGGTGGATGACATCCTATTTATCTGCTGAATCTATGCTATGTAATAGAATATTACAGAATATTATGTGTTATAATTGAATTTATGCTTTCATGAGGATTTCCAAATAAGTAGCCATGTTAATCTGTCTCAGCATCTTGGATAAAGGGGGAAAAGAGCAAAATATTGTAGCCCTTTAAAGACCGACAGATATATTTCGGTATGAATTTTCATGGATAAAAATCTACTTCAGGTGCATTTGAAGAAGTGGATTTTTATTCCCTGTTATTGCTTAAAGTGCTAGTGTATTTTGCTTTATTTTCCCTTTTCTTCCCCCCTCCCCGTCCCTTTGGCCAACATTTTCTGCGGATGGGCGATTGCACGTTTGCACGGCTGGCCTCAGGTTCCCTGCTTATGTTAACGCCTGAGCCGGCCTGGCACTGCCTGAAGCGCCCAGACCGCCTTCCTTCTTTCTCCCCTGCTCGTCCTGTCCAAACCGCAGACAGAAAAACCACCGCCCGAAAACACTTCAGGAAAGAGGCCACGCTGCGGAGTCTTCACCGTACGGGCTGGCCTGAATGCAAAACGACCGGGACTGAAGGGGCGAGAAAAAGAGCGAGGAGGCGACCTCCGAGCCGAGGACGGAGGCGAACCGCTCGGTCCGCCTGGGCTCCCGGTCAGCTTTTCGCCGGCGGCGGCGGCTGCAGCGGCCCCGGTGTGCCGGAGGAGGCTGCGTTTCGCGCCCTCTGCGCGCCGGCAGCCAGCGACGGGGGAAGGCGGAGCTGCGGGAGCGCATGAGCGTTTCTTTCGCTTCCCGGTTCCCGGCGGCGGGCGCGAACTGCAGGCGGCGGGGCCGGGGCTGCTTTTCGCCAGCCCTTCGCCCTTCTCCTCAAGAGCTGCGGGCGGAGCAGAGAAGCAGAGGCGGCGGGTGGAGAGCCCGAAGAAGTTCATTGCCGGCCCGTTCCTCCGCTGGCCAGCCTTTCGGGGACCCTAACTTACACCCGCCCTTCTCTCCCCCCGGGAGCGGCGGAGACGGCCATGCCGCTGACCAAAGCCCAGTACGAAGAGATTGCCCGGGTCGTGGCCCAGGTGCCCCCCACCAGGCAGAGCCTGAAGACGCTGAAGGGCAGATTCCCGAGGTAAGGCTTTGGCCGGGCGGCCGCCGTGACTCCGCCCCGCTTTTTTCGCCCGGGCGAATTCCCGCCTCTCTCCGCCGAAGGAAGCGGGGAGGGACGTCAGCTGTCGGAAGCAGCTGCTAATCAGGCGCTGGTAGGCCGGCCGGCCGGGAAGGGCTGGCGGCGGGTTTTGAAACTTAGCGCGGGGGGGGGGGGGGGAGAGCGAGCCGCCGGTTGCCTCGTGTTCGTCGGGTCAGTAAAGGCACATCCGGCGTTTTAGGCCGGAAAAGCCGAAGACTGACTAAGCTGGAGGTTCCGTGGGGGGAATTCAGGGAATAAAAGGGAAAACGAAGGACCCTGTACTGGTGGGGGATGGGGGCTCCTATTCCGTCCAATTGAACTTCATGGCTAAATTTCAGGGCGATCATGCCTAAGGCGTGGGCTGTAAACGTCGATCCAGCGGGCTGTTGTATCCTTAGCTGCTGCTTCCTCAGGTGCCTGAAGGGGATTAGAAGTCGGTATTCCAGTGGTTGCCACACATAAGGTCTCCAAAGCTGTTAATGTCTCTGCCTGCTGTCCTGTATATACATGATCTGTGTGCAGCAGCTTGTGTAATGCCCTTGTATCTTAAAGTGTTTTGACAATGCCACCCTGAGCAAGTACTTCCTGGGTTGTTTTTCTATTTGTTTCCTACTTGTTCTTTTCTTGTGCTTCGTACAGGAGGGTAGGAATACAAGTGGCTATTGTGCTAATTTTTTGAGGGTGCATTTTGGCTGCAGGTTCTGTAAGTCCCACTAGCCTGAGTTGGCATCTATAAGATTGCACAGTGATGCTGTGCAATCCTGTACACATATCCAGGTAAGACATACTAATGGGTAGAGAGGTATAGATAGTGCTGTCTTGTTTTGTAATGTGCCATGGATGTGAAAAAATATATATCTGTATTTACTATTCCTCTGTTATCTGGGGCTAAAATACTTGCCCCACTATTTTAGCCAGTGCCTTATTGTGGCTAGAGTGGGATCATGGTCTACGATCAAGGAAGGTACAAAGAGTGTCTCTCATCACTTGGACCACAGACTGTGCCACCCAAGGAATGAAGTCCATGTAACCTTTTGGTGTGTACATACAATCATCTGAATATGAAACTATCAGATCACTGAAAAGAAGGGTTTTTCCACCGTTTCATCTCCTTGCACCTTGCTAGTCTATTGCCCCTACAGTTCCCCTGTATCAAACCTCCTTTTTCCCAATATCTCAAAGCAGCTTGGGTGGAGAGTAGTATGGAATGCATTGAAATGGCATTGGCGACAGGGTTAAATATTCTCTTCTACAGCAGAGTTACTCTGGGTTAATCCAGAATTTCCTGTCATTGTTTAAAAAAACCCACTACAGTTCTGAGGAGATTGGATCATGGAACTTGTCTAGAGGAATGTGATGTGGATGGTAAAGAGTTTGGAAACCAAGCTCTGTGAGGAACAGTTGAGGGAGCTAGGCAAGTTTAGTTTGCAAAGGGAATACCGAGAGGCAATATGATAGCTGTCTTAAAATATTTGAAGGTCTGCCATAGGACAGATGGATCAAGGACACTACTGTCCAAAGCAACAGATGCAAATTACAAGAAAGGAGATTTTGACTCAACATTAGGAAGAAAGTTCTAACAATGAGACCTGTTCAACAGTGGAATGGTTTGCCTCAGAGGGTAATGAATTCTTCAGTACTGGAGGTGTTTAAGCAGGGATGCTTTACTTGAGGATTTCCTGCTTTGGAAAATGGGTTGGAGTCAAAAGTTACCTGTGATCCTTTCCAAGCTTAGTCTTCTATGGTCCTTTGAACATGGAGATTGGCCTTCAGACTACAGAGACTTGAGGTCAATGGCACGGCACACCTTGCATACAGAAAGTTATGTATTTAATTCCAAGCATCTCCTAGAAGTTTTAGAAAAGACTCTTGTCTGAAGCCCTGGAGAACATCTGGCAGTCAGTGTTCACAATACTAGGTAGGTGGGCTAATAGTCTGCCTTGTTTCCTGTGATTGTAAATACCACCCATGTAGGAAGCTGTCTAGGTTTTTCTCTCTCTTTCAGCTTTACCTCACAAGCTTCTTGGGAAGAGCAAAAATCATATGCCCTGTCTTGAATGTTGGGGAAAAAAATTGGAAGACACAGTAAATTGGTATTGTTTTGTGGTTATATATATCACCCAGTGATATATATAACCACAAAAGGGTTACCACCCAAAAGGGACGTGGTGGCGCTGCAGGTTAAACCGCAGAAGCCTCTGTGCTGCAAGGTCAGAAGACCAGCAGTCGTAAGATCGAATCCACGCGACGGAGTGAGCTTCTGTTGCTTGTCCCAGCTCCTGCCAACCTAGCAGTTCGAAAGCATGCAAATGCAAGTAGATAAATAGGTACCACCACGGTGGGAAGGTAACGGCGTTCCGTGCCTAGTCGCACTGGCCACGTGACCACGGAAACTGTCTTCGGACAAACGCTGGCTCTATGGCTTGGAAACGGGGATGAGCACCGCGCCCTAGAGTCGGACACGACGGGACTAAATGTCAAGGGGAACCTTTACCTTTACCTATATCACCCAGTATAGTGAAAAAGGACTGCTAGATGTTTTCCCATCTTTTTTCCTGTTCAGGAGGAAATTATTTAGGAGAGGGAAATGGCGTTGCTTCATGTTGTCTTTCATTGATGTTGCTAGGAGATTTCCATCTAGAAGCAAATGAAATACCTTTATTCTTAGTGTGCTGGATCTCTGCTTACTTAGCTGGTGAAAGCAAACTTCTGCACACCATTCTCCTCTCAGAACCCCCAGCCCCGGGTCTTTGGGGGTGTTTCACAAAGTATTGGGATGGCAACTGAATTGTGAGAACTATGGTGTGGAGTCCCTGGAAATTGGGCAGTGACGTTTTTCACAGTGGAGTCCTTCCACTTATGGAATGGAGATGCTGGATGCAACCCTGTAAACACCTGTCCATATATATGGGGGGGGGGGGAATAAGGCTGATATCTTGTTGTGCAACTTCAACAGTGCAACTCAGATGATGTTGTTATCTGCAGCAATTTTGTGGGACTGTACTGTCCCCCATTCCTGCCAGTTCCAGGGATCCCTTTCATCCTGGGAAGGACCTTGGGATGCGTAAAATTGGGGGGGGGGTCTTTAATTTTGGAAAAACGCTGCCTGTCTGACAGAACAGTGAACAATATTTGTGGAATGTGCTTGTAAACTGCTCTGGAGGGTTAGGGGACCTTCTAGAGTAGATGTGAGTGAGGATTTGAAGGGGAAGCCCTGTTGTGTGAGCAGAAGTCCTTTTGCATGATGATGGTTGGAGTCGTGTGCCACAATACATTTGCTAGGCTTTGAGGTGCAATGCTATATTTCTGAATAGTCTTAATTAATATTGGGCAATCTACATTTCTTACTGTTGTTTCAAACCTGAGGAAATTAAATTAAATAGGTCTTTTCTGTTTTGTGTCCCAAATGGATATTTTGTGCCTTCAACTGAAACCACTGTGTCTTTCCTACAAGCAAAAGAACTGCAGGCAAATGCAATTGATACTATGCGGCAAAAATTAGTGTTAATATGTGTTTAACTCTCATCTGTAGGATAAAGAAATGTGCTTTGAAAGCATTGTGAGGTATTTCCTGAGTCCTTGGGCTTTCAATGTATTGATAGTTAGCAGTATGATTAGGGTTGTATTATGTACATGTGTTATGTTTTCTGACCCCACTGAGAATTCTGATCCCCCCCCCAATAGGGCCAGATCTGCTGACAGCCAAGAGTGTGTCACTTAAACATCTCATCCTCATGTACTAGGCTTACTCTAGATCTTTCATAAGCGAAATGGCAAATATGAAGCTATTTCTCATCTTGTTACGATCTATAATTGGAATATTCTATACCAGAATCGGGGGGGGGGGGGGATATTAGAAATTACCTTTCTTATCTTAAAGTTTTTTGCTTTTTTAAAAAAAGCAGTTGTACAGCATTACAAACATTAGTGATATTATGTTAAGTTTCTCAGAAACCTATGTATTGAGATTTTGAGATTTATTTAAAGATTTGTCTAAAGTCTACATTCAAATGATCTAAATCGTCAGATGACAGAGAAGCTGTGTTTTCAAATGCTGTAATCCAAGAGATCTGCAAATGTTTTGGTAAACAGAGCTCATCTATTCACAGAATTTGAACATTGTGTAAATATGCAGTTTTCTCATGACTATTTTTCTCCATGAATATGCTTAGACTCTAACATGAAAATATTGTTATCTGTTTGTGCATGAGAAATTGCCAATAATAGTAGAAATCCTCATGGTTTTATGATAGATGCAGCTGTCCATTAGGAAATGGCCTGAAACCACCAACTCTCCTTTGAAAGCTCCTGAAGCCTTTTAAATCAAATTAATCTTGAAGCTTCTTGGGACAAGTTAGCACAGGCAGAACTTTTCTGTCTGTAGTTTCTAATGAGATGAAACTGATTCTGATATTTAAACGGTCATACAAAGCAACGCATTGTGCAAGGTGCCAAGGAAAAAGCCTTCTTCAGATAAAAAAAGAAGACATAAATGATTGTAGTAGAATGAAATAAATACTTCATTGTTAAATATTTGATTCCTGTTCAGTGTTGGAAAATGGCATTCCAGTAGTATGCATGTCTTTAACTGGATTAAACAGGCTATTGCTTATAAACAGGTTTTCTGGAATATCATATAAAAATGTGTTCTTGATTGCAAGAGCTGTACTGTTCATTCTAGAAGAAAAAATTGCAGTGAGTCTGCTTTTTATGTATCTTTTCCACTAGCCTGTATTGCAATGTATTTTGAATTAACGGAAAGTGAGGAGAAAGCAAGCAGAAAATCATAGCCTTCTACTCTGCTCTCTGTAGGATTATTGTTAGAATACTGATTAATGTTCTTACATAACATCATTGACATGAATAGGAGTTGCATGGGATCATTTTGTAATTGATTGTGCCACACACTAAAGAAGGGTTGTAACTCAGCGATTTGAAGATGCAGAACCGTGTGCAGAAATTTCATATTGGATCCATGATATTTCCTGGTAGGGTTGATGATTTGTGGAATTGTAAGGTGCTGGTCCAGTTGCTCTGGGTGGTACACTGGTGTAATCATAAGAAACAATTGGAATTGGGATAGTCTTTTTTTTACAAAGGCACAATATTTATCATTGTATGAATAAACTTCCAGTACACAGCAGAAACCTCCCATCCTCCCTTCCACCAGCAACTCTTATATGTTCCCGATATCTGTTTTAGAGGGTTGTCCAAATTTCTAGCAGGTGAGGTTGTGGAAACAGGGTGAAATCTGCCATGCTGACATAAAAGTAGGTCGATGCAGTTGGATTTTACCCAGATTTTCTTTTAAATGTGGTTATATCAGTGGCAGGGAAGCATGCCTGGATAGTTTTTCTGATATTCAAAAACAAATGTTCATGTTCATCGATTAAAATGTTTTGTGTCATTTTCCCCAGAACATATTGAATGCAAATCATTTGGGAGGTTATTTAAAAACAAACACTATCCTGTTTTGTAACTCCACCAGTGTGGTGGGAGTGGTGTCACCAACAGATTGCCACTAATTAAAACTTTGTGATGGCATCACCTAGGTTGGGTTCTGTAAACATTTAATTTAAGCTCATGGAAAGCTTTCTATCCCCTTGTTTTAGGCTCTAAGGCTCCCTAGGGCTCTATTTTGCCCTGATGAAGCCTTTGAGAGCCTCAGGATGAGGGAGGAGGGAGTTAGAAACCTTTAATATTAAAAAAAAGCACACACACACAAAACACTGCCAGATTGCCAGAGGGGACTGCTAATGGCATTCTGGTGGTGATTTTTTTTAACTATTAAAGGTTGTCCCCTGCCCCCATTCTGAGGTTTCCAAGAGGTTTCCCCAGGGCAAAAGAGAGCCCAAGGCAGCCTTGGAATGTGAAATGGGAGTGGGTGGGGCAGGAAGCTTGCCATTAGCTTAAAATAAATGTTTCTGGAGCCCAAACTAGGTTATGCTGGTGCAGTTATGCCAAAAGGATATTGCCCAGTGGTATAAATTGCACATAACCTGAAATTGAAGCAGAAACACTTTAAGTAGTGGCAATCTGCTGCTGCTAGTGACATCACTCCCACTGCTCCAGCATGGTGCTACAGAACAGGACACCAGCCACTTTATCGACAACCTGGAGTTACTCATTAAAATAAATATTGAATTACATTGTATGCATTTATGGGTTGTGCAAGAATGGATGTTAGACATTTTCTTTGTGTGTAAGACAGACCATAATTTAGTGTTATAAGAATTAATCACAATGATCATCAGGTTTGTTTTCTTACCCTCTAGCAAGAAAGCTTCTGTTTGAATTAACCTCAGTTTTGTGTGTTATTAGAACCCTAAACTGTAGTTAATCTGAAGTATTCTTTCATTGAAACAGACCAGCTTCAGAAAGAATACGAAGATACAATAAATAGTGTTTAATCTAAAATGAAGGCAAAAGCTTCCAAACTGCTCCCTGCAGTTGTCTGGAGGAGAAAGGGAGATCTGGAAGTGTCTAAGCTTCAGGCTCCCAGAACCTCACCATCACTATGCTAACCTAGATGCAATCATTGATTGTAGGCTTTGCGATCTTCAGAGGTGTTTGCCTATTGCAGAAACTGACCTAGATAGATATTATTATCTCACTTTTGTGCAAGCATAAGCAGGTACAAAGATTTATGGAAAACTACCAGGTGTTCAGGCTCATCCTTCTGTGGATCTTGCCATCCAGAATTAGTAGTATGTAGTAACCGAGATAAGTAAGTCATTTGACAATTAGCGTACTACTTTGGATATTATAGTATTATTCTGATTCTAGAACAACAGAGAAACATATGATTTATGTCTTTTAATTGTTGATATTAGTAAAATAAGTCCCCAGATTTGGGACTTTTTGTGATCATTCTTTCTTATGGGGAGTTCTTTATCTTATGTTAGGAACTTCCCTACAAAATATTTGTTACCATTGTGATGACCTGTAAGAATATGAAAAGTTAACAAGTCTAACATGAAACTTGATGTTACATGAAGCCTGCCACATCCAAAGCAGTACAAGTGTCAAGAAATTTCAGAAGAGTCTAATATTCTTCAGATACCAGTGGGATAGACCATCTGGAGCCTCAGTTCTAAGCAAAGAATTTTTGTTTTCTCAATTCATTCACTGTGTCGCTCTGTCAGTATGTGGCTCTCTTGTCATCTTTTCCTTTATTAGGAAGAAGTGCACAGCCGCTTGGGCATCTTGTTACAGATTGTGAGGTACAGTAATTTTTAAGTGACAAATAGAAGAGTGATCTAACTTCTGAATTAGGCACATTGTGTTTATAGAAAATGTGGATAGTACACATGCAGTGGGAAGTTTGGTGTGTGTGTGAGGAGGGCGTCTTTATTAATTCTAAAATCCTACCTTCCTCCAGGCATCGGAGAGCAGGTAGCCCACTTGCTCCAGAACAAGTGTGTGAAATGCATTGGGTTCAGAGATGTAGATTGCCAAAGGTCACACAATGACCTTCATGTTGCAAAACTGGATTTAAAATCAGATCACCTGCTCCATTACTGTGTTTGTTTTATTTCTATGTACAATTAACTGCTCCAGAGATAGCATTGTCTTTTTTTGCCTCTCCAACTGGCTGGACACCAACAGACAATCATGGCAGCCAAAAACACCTTTCAACTGTGTCACCACTAACCACAGTATTTTTGCTGCAGTTTCAGAGTCCTCTTTAGTCTTGGTATTTATTGGTCTGGATTCTCTTGTAAATCTTACTGAAGTACCAAACACCATTTAGTGGCAGTTCAGCAGTTGAAACATTGTGATTATATGTGCTTGCTCACACAAGGTAACCAAGGCTAGCTCTTCTGAAAAAGCACTGCCCTACTTGCCATTCTTTATACTGAATGCCATCAGTTAGGAAAGCTATATTATATAGTTTGTTTTGCCAATAACATTTATAGGGAAAGCTAATAAGTAAAATGTGACTTGCTCTTCAAGCTACATTGAACTAAGCCAGCAAATGGACTGTGATTGTGGAACAAGATCCCAATCAGTAGAAGCTGGAGAAAGTTAAGAGTATGCTAAAAATGTCCATTGCAGTGTCTGCTTTACTAAAGGTAACTTCAATGTGACTCAAAAGAAAACAGCAAAACAAAACTCTTTTAGGAGCTTAGCGGCCTTGTCTCTCTCACACCATCACATTCAGATTAAGAATATGGTGTAAAGGGGGCTCTAAATTTACGATACAGACATTATTACAACTGACACAATCCATATACAGCCATGCCTCACCCATTGTTGTGCTACAGAGATGTTTAATATGTTTCACATCCTCTTTTTGCTAGCATTGGCCTTGGTTGCCTTTGCATAACCATTAGAACCCTGTGCCCCTGTCATGTCAATAAGGGCCAAGATACAACGTCCTTAGTTCTGCCAAAATTAGCTCTCTCCACTGTACTAATATGGCTAGGATTTTCTATCCATGGTAGAATATTTCCTGTCCATAAGCATGTGAATGGCATTGTGGGCAGGACTAAAGTTTCAAGTGAATTTAGTGCAAGAGGGGCTTGGGCATCAACATTTGAGGTCTGTATATGTAGTAAAACCTTATCTCAAAGAGATGGTGAGCTTTTGAAAGTACTGAATTGTTGTCCAGCTTAAATCAGAAGCTAAAGGCTATTGTATTAATCAAAATCATATGCTGTCGATTCAATTCTGACTTATGGCAACTGTTTTCAGAGTTTTGTAGGTAGAGTGACTCAGAAGTGGCCCTCTTTTTCTGGGGGCATCCTGGGATTGTGCAGCTTGCCCAAGACCACATAGGCTGACTCTACTTGCAGGAGGCACAGTGGGGAAACAAATTCCCAACCTCTGGCTCCACAGCCAGATACCTAAACATCTGAGCTATTCAATCAGCTGTTGGACTATTGTACTAGCTCTGAACAAAACTGGAAACCTTCATCCTGTTTTCTGCCTATGTACTACTGCTGTTTTTGCCATCAGCAATTTCTAGGTATGAGGAGAAAAGGGAAAAGGGAAGGATGTTCTGGAGTGTTGTTGTTGTTGTTCTTATGTGTCATCAAGTCACCTCTGACTTATGGCAACCCTATAAATGAGCAGTCTCCAAAATGTCCTGTCCTTAGTCAGTCCATCACCTATTTGGTCTTCCTCTTTTCCTGTTGCCTTCCACCTTTCCCAGCATTATTGTCTTTTCCAGAGAATCCTGTGTTCTCATGATGTGCCCAAAGTACAAAAGCTTCAACTTCAAAAATTTTGCCTCCAGAGATAGTTCAGGCCTGATTTGCTCTAGGACCCACTTGTTTGTCTTTCTGGCAGTCCACAAAGTTCTCCTCTAGCATCACCATGTTGGTCAGTACATGTTACCGGGCTTTCCCAGGAGCAGGACCCTCACTGGCAGACTCCCTTCCAAGTGGAGTTTATCTCTGTTCGAACTTCTGTCAGGCAACAACAGCTGTACTGTTTTGAAGGGTCTCTGTCCTCTAAGCTTGGTTTTTAAAAATGGGGTTTTTACAAAATGCCTTGGATTTGTTTTTAAATGTTTTAAAGCTTTTTAAAAGTTTTAAGCCATTTCTGAATTTGTTTAAAACTTATGCTGGATGTTTTTTTAAGCTGTTCTTGATTTTTTTTAAAATTTATAGTAAATCACCTTGGGAGCTCTGATGGGCAGAAAGGTGATGAACAATTGCTTCATATAAATAACTAGATATGAATATACCTCTCTAAAAATTTGTTATTTGATATTGCATCATTGAAAATTCACAGCTAAGAAGTGTGAAATTTTTCCATTGAAAATTATTTCAGGGGTTACTGAAATTGTCTCTGTGAATATTGAGCAGTTATTGCTGTTTGACATATACATTCTCGTTTTTATGAGGCGTATACAATATACTCCTAACAGCAGTATAGTTTTGTGAATAATGTTAGTTTGCTGCTGTTGACATGCTTTGTGATTTTTTTTTTAAAGGGCAGGATATCTTATGAACCAACAGTCTGTGAAGGGAATTTGGAAAGATGAGGCCTCACTACATTCATTATGTTTATTTTAATTTAAAAAATAGTGATGCTGCCAAAATCCGTAACTGTGATTCAAAATATAAGGCTGCCCAACTTACACTACTCACCTGTGTCATGATTTGAGTACCCTTTCATACATTTGCCTTTGGTTCAGTTTACAAGCTAAGCATCTCTTGTGTTTCTTCCTTGACTACTGCAACAGTATCCTTTCTCAGGGTCGCAAGTGCTCTGGGAAAATTACATTTCCTAGTTTGCTTGTTGGTAATACCTGGCGATCTCCCTTTTTTGTTACTGCTGTCAGTTCCACCCAGAAAAATAGAAAGAGAATGGGTTGGAAAGCAAGTTAACAGGGCATGTCTTGCAGATGGAGCTGCTGGATGATGTTATGCTTCTGATGATGCCATGGTGGTTAATTCCTCCCTGCACAAATATATGTCTGCAATTTAATTGAAATAGACATTGATTAGATAATTGTTGAGGAAGCCTTTTCTTGATCCTTTTGATTTGAACAATTTTATGTCATCTTCAGTTTGCATTTGTTGGACATAGTAAATAAGCTAATGAAAATATGATAGATAAAGTGAAATTGCTGTTCACTTCCAGCCATTCTGTAGTGTAGCAGATATTCCTGGGCTAATTTCCATAAAGGTTTTTCAACTGAACAAAAAGCCCTAGTGAATTAATTTGTGAGTTAATTGGACTTTCTCTTGGTCGTACCACTTTCATAGATGCATTCTCTGGGTACACGGGAGAGGGCCTTCTCTATTGCTGATTGCAGACTTCGGAACTCCCTCCCACAGGAGGCCAGGCTGGCCTCATCTTTCCTTTCCTTCTGCAGGCAGGTGAAGACCTTTCTCTTCAGGCAAGCTTTCCCTGAGCGGCTGGTTCCTGAGTGGAGTTTTTAAATAGATTGTTGTACCTTACTGCTTTGAATGAGTTTTAGTGTTATGTTTTTAGTGTGATATTTATTTGATCCTTTTTAGTACAAATTAACTTACTTGTTTACTTTTTTTTTTAAGACTAAGAAAATCAAGTGAAATTAGTAGCTGTTAGTAGATGTTTTTGAATTCCCTGTTGTGTTAGGACATGGATGAGTAGCCCAGAGTTCAGAGGCAGCTTGCATGAGGCCCACGTGGATGGCTGATCATTGGCTTTCTATGTACTGTACACCTTTTCTTTAATGTATATTAAACATGGTTGCAGTATGTATCTGGACATACATTCTGGTAATTCTTGACAACATAGTTCACATGAAGTAATTTACTCCACATATGTTATGGTTGGACCCCTGTATCTGCAGGATTGGTATCTGTGGTTTCAGTTATTCGCTTTACTGCAGCCCTGTATACAACATAGAAGGAGGCAGTCCTTCATCCTGCCTCCTTGTATGTTGTGTTTAGGGTTTGCTACAATCCGCGGTTTTGGACATTCATGGTAGATCATGGAATGGATCCCCTGTGGATACAGAAGTCCTGCTGTATTTTGTTTTTTATTTTAGAACACTTTTAGCATTCATTTAGGATTCTAGGGCTGTATACAACAGATTATGTCACAATACAGTAAGAATTATGACAGCTGATGACATTTCGGCGCCAGGTCAAAACCTTCCTGTTCCAGAAGGCTTTTAATTGAAATAATATCAACTGTGGGTCCTGATGGCAATTTTTAGAGTATCTATTTTACTTGTATTTTAATTGTTTTATCTTTTTATTGTATTTTTGTTGTATTTTAATTGTTGTAAGCCGCCCAGAGACCTTTGGGTAGAGTGGGCGGCATATAAGTTAAATAAATAAATAAATAAAATAATGACTAAAACATAAAATCATTGAAATAGCCTGAAGTCTCAAAAGTCTGAGGTAAAATGTTTTGCTTTGTGCCAGAAAGAGTATAAAATAAGAGTCAGGCAACTTTCTTTTCGGAGAATGTTCCATAACATTGTTGCTGGGAAAGCTTTCTCCATTGTTCAGTGATCTCTGATAAAGAAGTAGCAGGAGCAGGGCCTCAGTAGAAGATCTTCACACCTAAGCAGATTGATTGGAGAGAAGGTGTAGCCTCAGCTACTTAAGTCTTGAGGCCTTAGTACTTTAAAGGTAAGTACAAATACCTTGAATTGTGTTCAGAGGTCAACATATAGTCAATATGTAGACCTTATATTTTGAATCACACAATTATGAATTTTGGCAGCATCACTATATGGCTGTACAAGTGAAATATCTGGTGTTGATATTCTGGCCTAATACAGATTTTGGGTTGTATTCAAAGGCAGCCCAGCATATAATGCATTACAGTAATCCAACTGGAAATTAATCGGGGTCATTGTGGCCAAACGTGTTAGAGTCAGAATGTCTGTTCAGAAGTGCTGACAAACTAGCCAGAGGTAGTCATAGGCACTCTGTGCTACCAAGTTGACAAAATTACAGGGGAGGAAAATGGGTAAAAAGCAGGGGGGGGGGGGAAGCAAAGAGCCAAATGTTATGACACCTTAAAAACAAACAGATTAGTTTCTGTGTGAGCATATATATATATTAAAATCTACTTCCTCCCACACTTATGTGCTATCACCATTATCTGGCCATCTGCTAGCAAAACTGAATCTAAGAGTACTCATAGATACAAACCTGCTTTTATAGAAGGACTATGGCTTCTCACCAAGCACGCTGAAGAACACACATTCTCCAGATCCAGAACTGTCCTGGTGCAGACATTCTGTTCTGTCTATTTTGTGTCTTCTCCTGGATCATCTCACAAATTATATCAGTGCATTCCAGATCTCTTTCAGTCATGTTTAACTTCCAGGAGTCCAGATTGGATGTAAAGGGAGACATGTATATTACCAGGTAGAATAGCTGTTCCACTGACAGTGTCCTACTAAAACAACAGTAGGAAATTTTACAGAGAACTGTTAACCCTAATTTGTGGGATAATTACCTTTAGATACTTACATAATAAGTGGGGAGATTATCCCAGAACAACATACTAACAACTTACCTCATGGCCTATTATAGAACAGATATCAGTAATACAATTTTATAATAAAGCCTTGTTCCTTTTGGTCACAAAATATTTTGCACTGTTGCTTACATGCAGTTTCCTTAGTTTTCCTTTGAAAAGCTTTTTCCACTTTCCACAAAATGTATTTCCATACATTTTGGTGATAGTCATAACCCATCTTCCTAATGAGTATTTCACATAATTCAACCTGAAATAACCTTGGTGCAATAAGAGACATAGATCCCTTCAGATGTGAAAAGTCAGTGATATTGGGCAGCTGAGATTTAACATGTCCAGATGCTGTTATTAGTATTTAGTGGGTGGATTGTTTAAAATATTTTTGCCCACTCTGTCTGACCTACAGACTCCAATATAACTATAGTAATTTTGCATTGCAGTTCAGGGACAACTATTTATTGGGACTGCATGCAGGACCAGATTTGTTAGCTTTGCAAGAGTATGGGATTCAGCATATCATGGCAAAAATTTTATTCATGTGACAGCTTTTTGGACAATCATATTCTGTGCTAAATTACAATGGTGCAATAAATTGCTGAATACACTGTCTGCTGCATATGACCTCACCATGAAAAATTTGATGCATTAGAGTAGGAAAGGTTGGAATATATCAACCTTAGTTGACAAGGGACTTTGAATGTTGACCTAATACAGATGACCTTTGTGTGCAATAAAAGTGAGTTTAATCTTCAGGTCAAGGTTGAGGTGAATGGCAGGGCAAAATAGGGAAGATTTTAGTCGGTCTGGCTGGGACCTACCTTGTAAATAAGTGAAGAAATAGAAATGTTGCACACTTCCTGTTTGTGTGTGCAATATTTGTAGCTGGAATAGGATTTTCTGCTGCTGTACCACAATGGACATTGGTATAACAGACTCTTTAGTACTAGGTAGACCTAGATGGAAAATGTTGGCTTAGTGTGTTTGTGTTTCTATCAACCAGCTGAAAACAAGGGGCTTTTTAAAAGAAGTTATTAAGGAGGCACAAATACACACTCAATATTTCTTTAAGATGTAAACCTACCTTTTTGAATATTGTGGGCATCTTCAGACTTTTGTAGCACATACTCTTTCTACAGGAATAGCGTTATAGGAATGGTATTGATTTATTGTATCTAATAAATAATAGCTAAATGTCTGTTTTGCTTATATTTCTAATAAAATGGATATCTTTTCTCTAGGAGAGAGATTATGTGATTTAATCACATTATGTGATTAAAAAGATAAGAACTGGGAGACTCCTTAGTTTCACAATAAGGACTTATAGTTGATATCCTTGATCGAATGTTATCTGAGGATTTAGCATAATAAAAGAGTGCTTGTGATTTGTTTCCTAGCTAAATCTATTTTCAATATGGCTAGCATTTCAACATTCCTATTTTAACAACCCTTGGTTTTAAACAGAATACTGACTTCTTTACATAGAAAGCCAAGGCTTACTCTTTCCCCCCTCCCCTTGTTCATTCTTCCCAGCCAATGGGAAAAAGTTAGAGACTTTAATGGTAACAACCTCTACTCCTAATAGAGCCTGCAAAATATATTCTCCAGGACTGATCAGCTCTGAAAGCTCTAGAGGTTTGATGATTGGAGTGGCAGGAAATCACGCTTTCAGGACATAACGAATTGACTGGACCATCCATCATTTGTTAGCATGCACTGAAATGCTGGGTGTGTGTGTAGAGGCCAGTGATTTAGTAAATACTTGGGAGATGAATAGAGCTTACACACAAGGGAAGATATTGCTGTCCTTCAGCAGCCTTAGACACGGATTCCTGCTGAGAAGGCCGTCTGACGGCAGCTCATCAGTAACTGGCCTGTCACACTCTCTGATGCCCACCAACCATCTCCAGTATATTAAAGGCATTTTTAATATCTGCTTCAGTAGATTTAATGAAGAAAATTTCCTTTCTATACTCTGATCGCTGCTTCTTCAAGTGTTTTAAAGCACTGACTGTAGCACATCCAAGAAAGAGAGCTGGGACATTCAAGAGTTGATTGAAGGGTAAAGTTAAATAAAATCATGTATACACAAAAATGTCACTCACTGGGTTACCTTGTTAAACAGTGTTAACTATAAACTAATATGTGCTTCCTAATACAAAGTACTCTGCCTGTTAGATCATTTGGTATATTGATATGCAGAGCAGAGAAAGGTAGGTGCCATTCTGGAAAAATGTACTAATTCATTACTAAAATCTAGGAATGTATTTGAAGTAAGAAGCCCTGTCTTGCCCTTTTTAATATCTGAGAGTGTGATAGGTGGATATGGAAAGCTTCAGTTTTCATTGGTAACACCCTTTACAAGTATCTCAACAAGAGGATTTGGACAGTAAGTTTAAATTTGCTTATAAGTTTCATTGGAAATAAATGAAATTTCCAATATAAGCATCTTAAGACAAACATGAAAAAACAAAAGTGAAAGCAGAAAAGAACTAGTTCCTACTGATTAGCTATAAAACATCTGTAACAGTCTTCTCAATGTAGTTGGATGCATAGCCCATGAGGAAGGTTGCTTGATTTAAGTGCTCAAATATAGAATATTTTGATATTCAAGCTAGAATGGAGCAATGGGAATATGGATTGTTCAGCTAAGTGTACATTTCCCATATAAGTTACAGTGTTGGCAACATTTATTGCAAAATGCAAAATAATAAATCCGATATGGTTTCAAGAGTTTTTAAAAAATTTCCTTTTGCTTATTTTTCCTTTTAATCTGAGATACGTTCCATGCTTCTAAAACAGTATGCATTTTCAGAATGGAACTATAAATTTGATTCTTACATGTGTCAAAACAGTAGTATACTAAATGCATATTGTTATAAAAATTTAAGACATCTTTTAAGCGCACTTCCATTTTTATAATACATGGCAATATTAAATAATACACTTCCTTGTTAGCATCTGTTTGCTGTCATTGTTGGCAAGCTCCATGATTTATTGCCTAAATTAATGACCATGACTCTCTTGGTCCTGATATATGTCCCCAAGCTTATTACATCACTAAATAAAATGAAAGTTATATATGCTCTTGTGTTTGATAGTGGTTTGGTTTTTGTCATTGGGGAGGGTATCCTAAGGATCCATTAAGTGAATAACTTAAAGTATCCTTTAAAAAGTCAAGATAATAGTATGAATATTAAATTAAAATATGCATTTGGTTTTCATTTTTGTTATTTTTGCTGTTACTTCTGCATCTTTTAATGAGCACGATAATACTGAGCTGGCTATATTAGAATGAATGGTGGAAAAAATGGCTTTACTTTTTAAGATCCAAATTAGTAGCCATACTGACACCAAAAGCTCTATATTTATATCCAATTGTTAATCTTTTATTTACCAGAAATATGTATAGTGTGGAAAAATCCATCATAAAATAAAATGTTTAAATCAGGCAAGGCTTTCTGATGAAATAGTTGCCAATCTATGGTTTGGCTCTTGGGAGTCGTAGGGTTTTGCAGTCCCTCAGGCAGTTAATGCTCCTGAACATCCTTTACCCTCCTCTCTCAACTTTGTAACTTTCACTTGACTTTGTTGTTTAGCCCCGACTGTAGTTTCCTGTGGTATAGAAGTCCACATACTATATATTTTGCGGTGGCTATTGCTAACAAGCAGTCGAAAGCACAGGTAAATGGTTTGTTATAATTAAGGTAAGTCTGATTCAGATATTACAGTAAATTACAGCTAGCACTTACTAGGAGTAATGTGTGTTGCTCTCCTACATGACCTTTGACTATGAATCATAGTTACCACAGGTTGTATTTCCCAGTCCAGGCAAGGAAGAACATTGGGCAATAGCAAATCCTGTCCTCCTTGTCATGAAAGTCCCTTTGATGATGTAGAGGCTATAATTGATGGAAGGGATTAATTCTTGTTGATTTCTCCTTCTCTGTTCTGTCCTCTGTGTGACAGCACAGAAATTTTCCAAAATTGCCTCCCTCTTCCTCTTGTTCTTGGCACCTACAGATAAAAAAGAAAGTCCCATAATGGGAAAAATACATCATTAGATGCAACTTACTCTCTTTCAGTGTTTTTCTTGTTTCATTTTACACAATAGAGTATGCTCCATAATTAAGTTTAATGTGTTGTTTTATTTAAATTATGTAGATTTAAAAAATCAGTGTTTAATAATAATAGCCGATACGCGAAGAAGAAGAAATTCCTTTTTCTTACCAAACTTTACATGAGACAACTTGACATGGAATTAGGCCCTGTGAGATTCCTTGCTTTCCAAAGCAAGTATAGTAGGACAGATGCTTTTTTAAACTTGAAGTTTCTGCAATTTGTAAGCACACACACGTATTCATACAGGGCACCAAAAGACTGGCTCATTCATCAAAAGGATATAAACAACCCATCTCATGCTTTGAATTTTTAAAAATCCATGTAACAAAGCAATGGCTGTCGTAGTTTCTCAGAGTTCACATTATTTGTATGAGAATTGTACCCATCACATGAGTACTCTAGTTGAAATTGATATCAAATATCTCTCCCTCTTGTGAGATAAATCATGTTGCTTCTCCTCCTGATGCATGAGAATGAGAAAAGCAAGGATTTACATTCTTTATTTGTTGTGTTCACTAGACCAGTTCCTCTGTTTGAGAAAATAAGCCACATGTTAAAACAAACAGCAGATTTACTCATTGCATGAAAAGCTATTCAAACCATTGCAGTAATCAGTGCTGTGTTGGCTGAAATCCTGTTGGCACAGCTATGCTGCTTAAGGCTGATGAGATTATTAGCCACAACATCTTTTTGGAAATAAAACATTTCTAGTTTTACCTTTCAACATTCCTGAATCCCCTTTGTCATGGGTAAACTATTGGGGCAGCAGCACAGGGGGAGTTTTTAATAGCAGAAAATCACTATCGCTAGGGCTAAAAGTGCAAAATTCTTCATCAGGCTAACTCTAGGTTACAAAGCAGTGTGAAAATTTTTGAGGTCCCAAATAATAAGAGATAGGGAAGGGTGTCTAATGTTCAGGTCCTGGAGTTAGCATAAGTCTAAAGTCTAAAATCAGAATGTGAGAGGATCCACTGCATGCTAGGTGGTTTTTAAAGTATTTTTAAAAAATGAGCGGCTATAACCTACTTGTTTATATTCTGAAAGTCTCTTATGTTGATTAGGTTTTCGGTTGACATCTGGATGGTTAGAATGTTGTGTATAAACAAGTATCAGTCAAAAGTTCCACAGGTGAGGTGTCATCACCAGGAAGGCCTTGCCACATCTGGTAGCCCTGTGGGCTGTACTACTTGCGGCACTGTGAGCAGTTGACTATGGAAGGGAGAAAAAACATTAATTTATTTGCCTCAGACACCAATATCTTCAACTAGTCCTGCTGATTCAGGTTACACATGTTCATGGTTAAATTGGGATTACAAGCAGGGAATACCCCAGCTTTTGTTCTTAGAACCAACCAATATATAGACTGGAATCCTATTGCACAACTCTGCCAAGCATAAATGGTGATGATGTCATCACGTGGTGATGTTACGCTTTATCAAGATTCCCTCTAAGATGCATAACTACGTGAATGCGCACAACTCTGCCCACCTCCACGTAGGACTCCTCTTCCTCTGCGCACCCACAGCGATTGTTTCTAGTCATTTTGGTTCCAGTCATGACAGAGCCCTGCATGGGGATGTATGGAGTCATGCATGTGAGGGGCGGAGCCCTGCCCAGCAGGGCTGAAAATTAGAGGGAATGTTGCTCTTTATTTTAATTTAAAAATTCCTGTTCCTTCTTCCTTCAGATTCTGAGAGACCCTAGATATCCTTTTTGTCTTGGAAAAACCATTGGCAGCCTCAGGATGGGGGAAGTCTTTAATATTAGCAAATTGCTGCTGGATCACTGTGATAGTCTTGATCCAATATTTTTCCAGTATTAAAGGCTTCCATCCCATCCCAGTGCTCCCAAAGGCTTCCCTGAGACAAAGGGGATCCCTAGTGAGCCTCAAACCTGAGGGGAGCAGGATAGGAAGGTTTGAAATAAAATAAAGATGAACACCACCAGGTGATGACACCATCACTGTTTATGCATCAGAGTTGTGCCAACTGGATTTCTTTGCAAGGTTTCATTGCATAGAGCACCATAGTAGCTGTGTGAGAGAAGTGGTGCCTTTGTTTCAAGGGGGAGTGGTTTACCCCTTTCTTTCTTTCTTTCTTTCTTTCTTTCTTTCTTTCTTTCTTTCTTTCTTTCTTTCTTTCTTTCTTTCTTTCTTTCTTTCTTTCTCAGTTTCATGGAAATAAGTTTCCATAACTTTGCTTATTTACTGCCTTATGCTACAAATAAAACTTGTGAAAGACATAAAAAATAACAGCCCTATCAGAAGAACTTAACATTGAAATACAAGAGGCACATAGTTTGGGGGGGCGGGGTAGGGTGGGAATTACCTTTCTCTCCTCAGTTCTCTATGGCACAGCACATTCTGGAAGGATCAAGAGAGTCTTCAGAGTGGGATAGATTCGGTGGTAGGCCCAGGGAGGAAAGTCATTTTATACTAGATGTGTTCAGATCTGTGTTTTGAACAACAATGCCAGAATTCCCCGGCCAAGCTGCCTGTGTAGTTCTTGGATCATTCTGGTTTCTATCAACTACCTATACTAGTACTTGAATAGATCCATGCCAGTCTGTATGATGTTGGAAATATATGTGAAACAAGCACAAGAAAAGGTCAAGTGTTCAAACATTTGCTTTAATACATTGCTGTCATTGTTATTTTGGAACCCCATTAGAAAGGTCCGATGACATTTTGAGCTGCATTGGGTTAGATCTAAACAACGACAACAAAAAGAATTCTACCTGTCCGGCAGGATTTTTATGCTTCCTCTCACAGTGCTCCATGCCGCTTCAGAGTTACTCTTGTTATTAGTGTTTGAAGTTGGACCCATATTAGTCTGTGCAAGCATTTCAACAAGAAACACAACACAAAACAAAAGCAAAAAAGGGAGACATTGTGGCACTTTAAAGACTATATTGTAATGTCAGCTTGTGGAACATTGCCCACTTTAGACATATGACTAGAATACAGAATATATGGCAAAGCATTCACCAGGAGACAGTGATGTTTGGTTGCATTTCACACTTCATAATGATTTATTACCCTGTTTGGTATTCAGTTCTTTTGAAGCTAGGTTCTGTAAACAGTGTCCAATGACTTTGCATGGGATGAAGCAGGTGAGTTGCAATAGTACAAAGAGATTGGAGAAATTTCATTACATAAATAAGAGCACTTTTCTGTTCATGCAAGACATGTATCCATGTCTTGCATGATCCAAGCTACTGAAATTTCTTTGCAACAAAATTGGTAAACCAGGCTTCAGTAGTACTATAATTTCAGTTTACAATCTTGTGCTGTTTACCAAGGAGCATAAGCCATTGAATTCCTTGGAATTTACTTACAAATAAGCACATGTAGGATCAGACTAAATATCTCCCTCTTCTTTAATGAGCAGGTCAGGATGTGTAATGTTAAGCACTATTATATTGTGCCAGCCTGAGAGCAGTGCGTATTGGTGAATGCTAAGTGCAGGTAAAATATCACCAGACATGGAGTCATTTGTTATGTTTAGTGTATGAAGCAGTAGCTGTGTAAACCATAACCTTGTAATTTTGCAAGTTCGACTTTATCATGTAGCTGTAAAAGATAATCAAAATAAATCATAGATGATGAAGAAATATTTTCTTGTACCTTTGTGTACTTCCAGGAGTAACGCCTGATCCATGAAATTTTAGTAAGCATATTAAATAATATAATATGATATGTATAATGTCAAATCTGATAAATTATTTCGTGTAGAACATTTATACAACTTACATAGAACTGCTGTGTATGCTGTTTAATGACTATAAATGGCAAATCTTTTGTTAGATTTTTTCAAAAAGTAGAGTCATTTCAGTTGTTTCCCTTCCTTGATAATAGGGCAGAAAGGTATAGGTCATTTCTGAGATGCTATGACATTGATTCAAGGTTCCTCAGCTGTGCAGTGTACATAACACATATGTTGGAGAGTCATCTGTCAGCTATGCCCCTCCTATGGAGTTAAAGTTCTAAAGGGAAAAGAATTCGACACAGTGCTGTCACTGTTAAATTTTCACAATGGAAGAGCATGCAAATATTGAGCCTCTTGCTTTGCAGTAGTGCCCTGTCTAATGTCTGTGCTAGTTAGAATTTTAAAAAAGTGGGTGCATCTAGGGCTCTTAGATCTGACAAAGGTCATGCTATGCTGGGCATTTGAATTGGAAATTGTCTGGACTTAGATTTTATAAAGCTCCCACTGTTGTCGGGAAAAATTTCAGCAGGGTTTTGTCCCTGGAGAGGCCTCTTAGGCCCTTTTCTGTCCTATGAATGAATTTAGATGTGAGGGCTTCTCTGGCCTTAAAACTGTTAAATTCATTTTGCATACATCCCCAGAGAGAAAAACTGGCAGATGCTTTTGTCTTGGAAGTGTTTAAAAGAAAACTGCAGAACAGGAACAAGAGAGGCAAGGGGCCCTGTGTAGAGTCCCAGAACACTTTGGAAATGGCCAATATGCAGTTTTCATCAGTACTAAGGCGGGGCTCAATATGGTGCCCGTAGCTCACTTGGGAATATGAATGTTGATTAAGCATACTCCCAGGCTTTGAAATTCTGAAAGCAGTGTCAGAATAATGGATGTTGAGCAAATGTCAAGCATTTGTTAATTTCTCTGTTATTTGGAGTTTATCTACCATGATCAATCAAATAAACTAGCGATTCTCTGTTGTGGCATGTGGCATTGATATGGTGATTAGGTGGCTAGAGAGACCTTCTGTTTCCCCTTCTCCATCTCTCTCCAGGTAGCAGGTTATGGACTTAGTCATAGCTATTTAATGGAATAAGGTGTGTTAAATAATTTTTTTAAAAGTTTTGTGGCAGCCAGAATGACCATAATTATATTTAGAATATTGCTTGTATATCAAACAGTGGTGTTTGTTGTAGTAAACATGCACCATGTCACAATTTTCCCATTTGAGAGTTTGATAAACTAAATTTATGAGAAAAAAAATTAACACAAAGAATGTCCATGATGTTGTATTCATCCACCAGTATTATCTGTATAAAGACACTTGTCTACATACTTGGAAAGTCAGAAAAAAGCTTACCAACCATGCCACAGATATTTGTTTTTCTTAGGACTGGTTTGCTCTTTGCCTCCTTCATCACAGTATAAAGCTAATATTTCCATGACTTTTCTAATGCTGCAGAATTTATTTCAGTGTACAAGTCACACACATCTTTTCAAAAGTTACTGCATTTTAAGAACACAAAAATTATACAATGCAAAACCAATAGTGACTATAAGCAAAGCGGAGAATAAAAATATATCCATAAAAGTGCCAAACTTCTTCATAAAGCCAGTGTTAACATGAAGCCATCTCAAGTGCCAATTTTGCTGTGCTAACTATGTCAGAACCATTTTTCTGGACCCTAATGAATACAAGTTAGATTCTGATGATTCTGTATTTCACTGTCTACCTAAATGAGACTCCATTATCATAAAGGAAGAACTTTCCTTAATTAACCAGCTAAAGCAAAGAAAGATGCCCAAGACTGGCTATATTCCTGCTGAGCTCATTGAATCCAATCAACATTGGTGGGGTTCATTACTTTCTGGCTTCTGTACCACAGTGAGTAGCAGAGGCATGATTCCAGCTTCCTGGAAAAGAGCAGTTCCAGTTGTTGTTCTTGTTGTTGTTTAAGATCATTATAATGACCATAGACCAACTAATTTGTCTGTTACAGGGAAGATCAGAAACTTGGAAATTTAATTGCTTTATGGAGTCAGAGGATATACTCTCTGATTCATAAGTAGCCTTTAGGAAACAGTCACTCTACTTTTAGGCTTCTGTACAGTGCTTTATCACCTGGCTGAGAAATATTCAGGGCCTCTGACAGGGAATTTGTATGCTGTCTTTTTGAATTTGAAGGCAATTTTTGGCTCCGTCCAGTTGTCAAATTGTGGCCAGAAGTAAGCAATTGCTGCATTGGATAAAAGATAGTTTTCTTTCAGAAAAGTTTTGTGTGACAATATTCTGCTTCAAATAAATACAGCAATCAGGGCCAGTTCTCTGAATCTATTCTGTGAGGAGGCAAGGCTATGTTCTTGTTTCTGTTCTGTTTAACCTATGTTTATTTATTTACTTTCTTAATTTACATCCCACCTTTCTCCCACTAAAGGGACACAAAGCAGTGTAGAACAACTCGTAATACATGTATTTGAAATCATCATAAATTAAATTGTTACTATTAATATATGATTAAACCAGCAGACTGTTAAAAATGTCATTAGTTACAACAAGTTACAACATATTTAGAATATCTGACAATTATGCACTAATAAAAATATGCTGTATCCTACTAAAACATAAAATCCTACAAAGGTATTTAGAGATCAAAAGCCAACTTATAAAGGACGTTTTTCACCTGCCAGCAGAAGGATTATAAGGAAGGGGCCAACCTAGTCCCTTCCTTATAACCTGAGTTAGGTTGGGTCCTCTTGCGTCCTCACCAAACGTGTCTGGAATGGTGGTGGAACTAAGAGAAGGCCTTCCTCCAAGGATCTCAAAGATCAGGGGAAGATACAGTCCTTTAAATAACTTGCACCCAAGCCATATAGGGCTTTATAAGTCATAACCAGAACTTTCAGTTGGGCCTGGAAACAGACTGGCAGCCATTGAAGCTCTTGTAACAAGGGAGTGAGGACATCTCTGGGACTGGCTTTAGTTTGCAGTCTGGCTGTAGCATTTAGAACCAGCTGAAGTTTCTGAACTGTTTTCTGCCCCATCTAAAGCATGTTACAGCAATCCAAACAGGATGTCACTAAGGTTTGTGTCACTGTGACCAGGTCAGATATTTCTACGAATGGGTGCAGCTGGCATATTTCTTTTAAATGTGCAAATGCACTCCTAACCATCATTGAAACATGGATCTTCAGTTTCAGGGATGAATCCAGGAGTACTCTGAAGCTCTAAACCTGCATTTTCAGAGGAAGTGTAGCCCCACCTAACATGAGATGGATCCCTGCTCCTTAATCTGCCTTATGACTGACTGGGGGCACCTCTGTCTTGCCAGGATTAAGCTTCAATTTGTTCATCTTCATCCATTATGTTGTCAGACATATCAGTTTAGAGCATCCATTCTTAACTGGGTGGTGGGAGGGGGGAGGCTGGCACATTTGAAGTGGAAATTGGAATTGGAAACAATTCGAATTGGAGAATTGGAAACAATTCTTCACACACAACCTTATAAGTTTTTTATGCAATTTATACAATCCTGATTCATACTATATTTCTTTCATATTGTGTTTATGGCCATGGCCAAAAAAAAAAAGGTTGAGAATGGCTGGTTTAGAGCTAACATAGCTTTGTCAGTTTAGATGGGAAGGAGAGAAAGCTGGGTGTCATCAGCACACTGATAACACTGAATTCAGAAACTCTGGACAACCTCTCCCAGCAGTGTCATGTAGATTTTAAATAACATGAGGACAAAATAGAACCCTGAGGAATGGCACAGACCAAGACCAGACAGGAGTCCCCCAGCACAATCTTCTGAGTTCACCCTCCAGAAAGGACCATTTTCCAAGTCCCATCCCAGTGAGACAACCCAGAAGAATACCATGATTGATAGTATTGAAAGCTGCTCTGAAATCAAGCAAAACCAAGAGGGATGCTCCCCCATTCAGCTCCTAGCATAGGCTGGCCACCAAGGTGACCAGAGCAGTCTTGTAGCAATTACGCTTCAACCTATGCTGGCGGGTGTGGTAGCAACTCATGGAGCTAAGATGCCACCACACTTTCCAGCACCTTGCTTCAAAATGGAACATTGGAGACTGGCTGGTTGTTGTCCAATACAGTGTGGTCTGGAGAAGATTTTTCCCCCAAAGGGAACATATAACTGCCTCTTTTATGCTGGATGGAATTATGCCTTGAGCCAGAAAGGTATTCACCATTCCACCAATTCAGCCAGCCCTCCATTGGCTGCTTTTAGTAGCCAAGAGGAGCAAAGATCCAGCACAAATGTGATGGGTGTCACCTCTATTCTGTCCACATCCTCAGGCTGCATAAGTTGGAATGAATCGATTAACATAAGCTAAGCAGGTTCAAAGTTAGATCCAGAGGATATGTAACAACTTCAGCATCTAAGTCAGAGCGGATCCAAGCAATTTTGTCTGCAGTATTGCACAGATTCTTCACAGAGGGAATGCTATAAATGCTGCAACACAGGTTTCCTTTAGGCTGTTCAGCAGATTATGTTTTCTCCAGATAGTTTTAGTGAAATACTAAATGCTGTAAAATAAATAGTATATAATCATGTCATTAGAAAATTTGACTCTGTGTGATTTATGCTCCAAATGTAGCTATTGAACATCATCTGCACTTAACGTGATGCATATAAATACTAAATACAGTAGCTACATGAGGCCAGTGTCATTAACAATAATTAGCATAATTAAAGCTACCTGGCCGATTTTCATAATTAATTGCTTGTATATAACACTCTTAATTTACAGTTCTCCAAATTTCATTATGTTACCTATAACCAGGTTGTGTCAGCATGTGCAAGTGATCTTTTCCAGCTTTTTAAAAATTATGGTATAATGAGGAAAATACTCAGATTTGACTGAAAGCACTTGATGTTGGAAGAAGGATTTTTACCCATAATTCACAGTCATATACAAGTTAAATGCATTTGATAAAAATAAAAAGAGAAATACTGTTTTAGGATGGCATCTTTTAAAAGCAAAAATCATCAAAGTCTGTTTTTGCATTAAAAGCTATTGGAAAAATGATAACATTAAGTTCTTCCATTGAGGAAAGTTGAGGGAAACATACCAAGTCTGTGAAGTCTATTGTGACAATAATGTCATTTCTTTTCTTGGTGGGTTAGTAAAAGCAATCAAAAGATTTCTTTAACATTCTGCCTGCAAGAATAGTACAATGCCATGGTTATTTACGTGTGGGAGATGCTACTTGCTGGGTGTATTATATATTAATGGCAAGAGAAAAATGAATCTTGTACTACTGATTTACCCTTGCCTGCTTTTAGAAGAATCCTTCTACTGATAATCAGAGGGGGAGCACTTATTTTTTTGGAGTATTCGTCCACAAACACCTCTATCATCTTGGCAAGAAGAGATCAGTGGCCATGCTGGTGTGTTCTGAAAGCTGTAGACCAAAGAAAAGCAACTTTTCCCATCTCTCCTGATGATGCATTCCACAGCTGCATGAGTTCAGTTGTCTGCATTGTAGCAATTTTGATATGCCAGATTTGTCTTCTTTTTCCTTACGTGTTCATATTATCATTTCTCTCTTGAGCAAGGCAGGTGTTCCCCACCCCAGACTCTGCAAGTTAGGAGCTTTACCTTATAATAATCATTTTTATTAAAATGTTAATAAATCATTTCATAGTGGCAAAAGTGAGAAATGAGTTGACAGCGCCTAAGAACAACAGTGTCTTTGTTGATACAGTGACTGAATGCTAGTTGCAGTAATTTCATGTGAATCAAAAGAGTGCATATAAAAAAAAACCCTTCTTAAATGCTGGCTTAGTAGCTTTCTGATCTTGGCAATGTATTAAATCTTCATTTTTAAAATTTGATGTCAAAAAATAACATTCAGTCATAAGAAAACCTATAAAAACTGAAGATTTTTCAGAAAGAACGGAGACCTCACTTTTTAAAGGTACCTTGCTAAATGTTTTACAGTGAAAAATCATTTGAGCACTGCGTTCAACTGGCAATTTTCCTCTTACTACTGTTAGTAAGTATTGGCCAACTAGGTCAGACATTATTAAATTTCAACTGGCCCTGTGGGAAAAGTAATAGCCTTGTGCTACTATGAATTTTAAATGTTGCCATTTCTGTGTATTGCACTATCATCTGTTCTCACACATCACTAAATTGTATGGAAGTTGTTAGACCAACTTGAGTGTCAAGGTCACAGAAATGATGACTGTTCGAAAGTAGCCCCTTTCCCCCAGAGTTCTGTCATAAAGCTGTCCTTGCATTGCATGAGACAAGCATCAGGTTGTTGCACTTTTTTTTAGTTTTATTGAGTCTAACGTAGGAGGATGTTACTAATTTTGTTTTTGTAAAATGAACCTCATTCTTTTTGCTTATGTGAAGAACAGATATTATAAATGCAGTTCAAGAGATGTTATATCATGTTGGCCAGAATCCTGTTGGCATTTAAATAAGGCTTGCATAACTAGCTGTGGCTATTTGGCAATGTGCCAGGGTGAATCTTGGTTGCACAACTGGGTGCATGACGCAGTTGAGTTGTCCCCCTAGCACCTCATCAATCAGCCACAATTAGCTACAGCAAATTGTACAAGCCTTATGCAAATACCAGAAGGATTTTATCCAATGATTCCACAGTCTTCTATACTTCTATTGAATTCTCAGTCAAGAGAACTTAATATAACAACTTGGCTTTCAGTATCACCCACAGAATGAAAAACATAACAAAGGGCAGGAGGCTCTGGTTTTTTTTTTTTAATATATGCAAACATTTCTAGACGATAGAAATGTTGACTTATATCAGGAGCCAAAGTTAGTCAGCTAGCTAAGGATGGTCCAGCCCAGGAAACTGATGAATCCAACTGGTTTCCTAATGGCTATTGGGGGTTTCGTGTTGCCTGCAGAGGTTGTGAGTTCCAGAGTTGCCCAGTAGAGTTGTTTTGAGTGGTCAGGGGCTTAATACATGCCCCACCAAAGGTATAAGATGCTGATCACTCAGCAACCTGCTGTGAGGAATTTGCACTACACTTCGTAGAGAAAGTTGCTCTGATCTGCTCTGACTTGGATGCTGTAGTTGATGCAGATAGATATAACTTTGGCCCCTGCTTGTCCTGTTCTAATGGATACATTTCAATTGGTGCAGTCTGAGGCTGTGGACAGGATTCTTGGAGAGATGAAAACCACCATATATGAACTAGACCCTTGCCATTCTTGGCTTATAAAAGCAGCCAGAGGGAAAATGGCTGAGTGGGTAAGGGGAGTGGTGAATGCCTCCTTTCACCAGAGTGAGATCCCAGCATGTTTGAAGGCGCCTGTAATATTATTGAAAAGGCCCTCCTTGAATTCCAATTTACTGGGCAACTATTAGCCAGTCTCAAATACTCCATTTCTGGGCAAGGTACTGGAGGCCCTGCTACATCAACTGCACTGGCTATCAGTTCATTTCCAGGCCTAAATTAAAGTGTTGATTAATACCTATAAGGCTCTCTATAGTTTTGGTTGAGGCTATCTGAAGGACTGTATCTCCCCATACAAGCCTTCCCAGTCCTTAGGATCACCAGAGAAGGCCCTCCTCTTGCTCCCATTGCCATCACAAGTACATTTGATGGAAACATGAGAGAGGACCTTCTCTGTTGCTTCTCCCAGGTTGTGAAATGCCTTCCTTCAGGAGGTCAGGTTGCCCCCCCTCCCTTTTATCCTTTGTCTCACAGCTGAAGACTCACCTCTTCAGGCAGGCTTTTAATAATCATAACTGAATCCCTGAATGCTGTTTTTTTAGCTCTGTAAGTTTGTTTTTATAAAGTATATGTAGTTTCTCATGTCTCAGAGCAGTAAGTAGACAATCTTATACATTCTTCTTTTACGAAATATTGCCTCCTCTTGTTCCATTCAGTCAGAAGGTTGAAGAAGATACTTAGAAATTAAGGGGCCAATTAGAATAACAGCTGTATCCAAATATTCTTCTAGTATGATTCTGTTTAGCAGGGATTGCTTCTCTGTAGGCCGTTGGGCTGCAGCTCCGATTATCTAGGGTGAATGGGAGTTGCAATCCAATGATACTATGCCACATTCCACAATTGAATATTTACAGATAAATGGTTTTTTTCCATACGTGACAATCTTCGAACATTCAAAGTAGTCTTCTTCAGATGTTGGAAACCAAGCTTACTTTCCATTTTTAGCAAATCATTAGCCAGTGGCATTATATAAATACCCTTTCCAGGTCCACATAACCCTCGACCAGTTCAGATTAGGCACAAAGTCAGTGCTTTAGTTGTCCCTGCCACAACACTGAAAGGACTCTCAGCTAGGCGATGATATTTTAGTACAATAGGAAAACAGGAACTTTAAGTAGCAATGGCAGGGCAGAGAAAGCATCTAGGGTGCATTAGTTGAAATGACATTATAGAAATCAGTTCTGTTATGACTAATTGAATTTACTCTATAATTAGTGAGAAAGCCAGAGAGTTCCAGAAAAACATCTACTTCTGCTTCATTGACTACACAAAAGCCTTTGACTGTGTGGACCACAGCAAACTATGGCAAGTTCTTAAAGAAATGGGAGTGCCTGACCAGCTTATCCATCTCCTGAGAAATCTATATGTGGGACAGGAAGCAACAGTTAGAACTGGATATGGAACAACTGATTGGTTCAAAATTGGGAAAGGAGTACGACAAGGCTGTATATTGTCTCCCGGCTTATTTAACTTATATGCAGAATACATCATGCGAAAGGCTGGACTGGATGAATTCCAAGCCGGAATTAAGATTGCCGGAAGAAATATCAACAACCTCAGATATGCAGATGACACCACTCTGCTGGCAGAAAGTGAGGAGGAATTAAAGAACCTCTTGATGAGGGTGAAAGAGGAGAGCGCCAAAAATGGTCTGAAGCTCAACATCAAAAAAACTAAGATCATGGCCACTGGCCCCATCACCTCCTGGCAAATAGAAGGGGAAGATATGGAGGCAGTGACAGAGTTTACCTTCTTGGGCTCCATGATCACTGCAGATGGTGATAGCAGCCACAAAATTAAAAGACGCCTGCTTCTTGGAAGGAAAGCGATGACAAACCTCGACAGCATCTTAAAAAGCAGAAACATCACCTTGCCGATAAAGGTCCGCATAGTCAAAGCTATGATTTTTCCAGTAGTGATGTATGGAAGTGAGAGCTGGACCATAAGGAAGGCTGACCGCCGAAGAATTGATGCTTTTGAATTGTGGTGCTGGAGGAGACTCTTGAGAGTCCCCTGGACTGCAAGGAGATCAAACCTATCCATTTTGAAGGAAATCAACCCTGAGTGCTCACTGGAAGGACAGATCCTGAAGCTGAGGCTCCAATACTTTGGCCACCTCATGAGAAGAGAAGACTCCCTGGAAAAGACCCTGATGTTGGGAAAGTGTGAGGGCAAGAGGAGAAGGGGACGACAGAGGACGAGATGGTTGGACAGTGTCATCGAAGCTACCAACATGAATTTGACCCAACTCTGGGAGGCAGTGGAAGACAGGAGGGCCTGGCGTGCTCTGGTCCATGGGGTCACGAAGAGTCGGACACGACTAAACGACTAAACAACAACTAATTGTGTGTTTTTCTTGAAGTAGAATAATCTAAGTTCTATTATAGTGTGGAAGTTCCTTCTTTCTCTTGTCATGGCTGAGTAAGTTGCTTAGTGGTATGTAGCCTGCTGTCCTGAACAACTGTTTCTTCTGCAGCTACTGGACAGGATCAAAGTTTGCAGTAGCTTTAGTTAGGCTAGCCTTCCTCATTCTAGTGCTCTCCTGATGTGTTGGGATTGCAACCCCCGTTTTTTATAAACTTGTATAAGTATCCATCTACTGATGTTTGTACTTAATGCACCTGCAGTTCACAAAAGGTTATGCCAAAACAAAACAAAACAAAGCCACATCTTAGTCTTTAACACAGACCTGTTTCTGTGAAATCATTGCAAATGTTAGGAGAAGAAGAGTGGGTGTTTTTTTTAAATTTTCTGAGCTGTTTAAATATTTAAACAGTACTGTAAAGTAAAAAAATGAAGACAGATGAGCTACAGAGCTGGGATGCAATTCTGTGTAGAGGGTTGGTGAAGAATCAATTTGGGAATGTTTGTAGGGGAATTGCCAGATATCTTCTTTTAAATGTGTATTGTGCCTGTGATGCTGTATGCCCAGGAGAGTGTTTAGTGGGGATGCAGAATGGAGGAAGGCTGGAGATATGGAGAGAAATCTTGTAATATCTGTGGAGTGGGTATTTATGTTACTCGAGTCTAGATTGTAAACCCCCAATCGGATTGGGCCCAAACTTTCTCAAAAACCATATCACCCTTTATGAGCCTGCCCAGGTATTAAGATCATCAGGGGAGGCCTTGCTCTCAGTCCCACCACCCTCGCAGATGTGCTTGGTAGGGACAGGGGAGGGGGCCTTCTTTGTTGCTGCTCCCAGACTCTGGTGCTGCCTCCCGCAAGAGGCTAGGCTGGCACCATCTTTGTTGTCCTTCCACAGCAGGTGAAAAGTTTGCTCCTCAGGCAGGCTTTTCCTTAGCCTCAGTCAGTCGACTGTCTGGGATGGTTTGTATTTTGTTGCTTCCAAGTCCGCTTTAGTAATACTTTTAGCCAACATTTTAAATATAGTGTTATTAATTCTTTTTAAATATTTGAATAATTTACTGTTTTAGCTTTTAATATTGTGTTTTTAATGATGTAAGCTGCTTTGGGTCCTTTTTAGGAATGGCAAAAAATATTCTAAATAAAAACAAACAAGCAAATAAGATTACTACCCTGAATCCTTAGTTGCAAGGCATTACCTCTTTTTGAGGTTAATCTTTAGTCCAAAATTTTCAGAGATCTGTGGTTTTACTACCAATGGAATGAGGACGCTCTATTAGAATGTTATGCTGTTTTCAGTAGTGGTCCTGAATGCCTTAGGCTAACGTTGATATGTTCTCTGTATTCAACACTCCTGGAAACATGAACTCAACATGAAGTCAAGCCATTTATTTTTGGTGTATTTTTATATAGGGCAATTGACTTTGTACAGTTTCTGAATATTAGAATAATAAGAATAAGAAACCACTGTTATAAAAAGGAAAAAGTTAATTATTCATTGTGCTTTCTGTATCTGTTGAAACTATTTGAGTTGTATTTGAGTTGTGTCTAGAAACAAAATATTCCAGAGTTTATTAATTGCCTTTTGAGATGAGATTGGCTAACTATCACCACAGAGGAATCAAAAGCAGTAACAGTGAAATATTGATTACCTTTTTTGAGGAAGGAAAGAATCCTGTCCCATTTCTAAATGTTAACTGTATTGGAAAGAATTTTTTTTTCTCTTGGGGAAGAATTTTTTCCAGGTTGCTTCATTGCCAGGTGTTTGACACCGAGTGGAGCTTTAAATGAATGAAGCTTATGGCAGCATTTGGAAATGACTGACTCCAGGGAATCTCAGCTTCCTGCTGTGAAAGTTTCTATTTTCAAAGCACATCAGTTTTAGTAGGAATGTTACAGTGGTCCCATATGCTGCTTCTGACACAGAGCTAAGTTTCTTCCCTGAACATGAGACAGCTACTGAAGAGGTCCCCTTGCTGCTAACAAAATGAATTTCAATATGTTGCCAATGAACAATCGGTATGTTTCCAACAGCTAATGGAATTTAGCTCTGTCAACTGTTAATGGAAATCTGCTTTGTTTCCGCCCCAGCTTCAGTACAAGCTACCAATATCTCATTTTGTGGGTTCAGAAGCTCGAAGGAATCACCCGTACAACATGCCAGCTTCTCTTGCAAGTCCTGCTACATTTTCCCCTCTCATAAACTCTTTTTCCTCACTCTCTCCTTGACCTAGCGGTAGGAAGCCTTTGTCTGAGGTGTTCATCTGGAACAACTTTTCCACACTTGTTTTCATGTTCTGTTAGATTACAGGGCAGCAGGCCTACCTTTGAAGCTCCTTTCTCTTTTGTTTCTTTGCAGTGCACTCCAGTAATTAACTTTGTCCTTCTTTTATTTGTTCCAGTCAATCGCAGTCCACTCTGCTGAGCATCTTCTCCCAGGAGTACCAGGTTAGAAGTTTTCTCCTTTGTGAGGGTTGACAGGTGCCTAATTGAATGATGAATGTCCCTTTATTTCTTTGTAATTGAACTGCCAGCTTTCTGATTGGTTTGGAGGATGTTCCCCTTTCCACATCAAGCACCGCCTGAGTCTCAGTGGATGGCTGCCAAGCCTACCCATCCATCTGTCTAATAACATCTAGCCTTTGCTTATTTGGTGGACCTGTAATAAATTATGCTAAACCATTATTATTCTGACAATAATAATTTCCCTGTGTTGCGTGGTTCCATGTGCTAAATGTTTGCTGACTTGCACTGTCAGTGCCGCTTTCCACGGCTGACAGAGATGATGATAAATGACCATTGCCGGAGTGGCAGAAGGCAAGAGAGGCAGAAAATGGAGTCATTTATCATGAGATGACAGGTGTCAGTCAAGTGGCAAGTCTCAATGGAATTACTTTTTGTAGTTTTCAAATAAGTTGTTTTTAAGCAATGTTCTTCCTGGTTAAAAATGCCAATTGAATTGTAAAACCAGAGTGCAGAGGACTTGGATGGAATTGATTTGAAGGGAAATTAATATAAAGGTTGAAAGAGAGAACAAGTTTTTCTCTGCCCTCTGTAACCCTCAGCAAACTTATTTAGATTCAATTACTATGACCTTACTGCCTTTTACATATAAGCTGTATTGCAGTAGAGTCAGAACATGTTCCATTCAATGCATAAACAAAAAATTATTTCTAAGGATGGGTCTATGATCTGGGGGCTTTCTTGAATATTTGTGCTTTGCTTTGGATTTCTGTTTGTTATGCTCCGTTGTGTTTTTCAGAAAGTAATTAAAAGAACACATGCCAAACATCATACTCCAGAGGCAACTGAAGCTTACTATCAAAGGTATGAGTTACCCAGTCCATTGGAGGGGACAGGGGCTTGCTAATCTATGATTCAATTTATTCTATGCAACATATTGTCACTTTTAAAAACTCTTGTTTAAAAAGCTGAAATATAAAGTCATTTCTTCAAGAACATAAATGTAATTCTCATCTCTGAAGATTTACAAATATCATTTTACTAGAAAGTTTTCCAAGATTAGCATTTACCGAAGAACTGCCACAGTACATGTCAATGCTAGCACACTGAATCCCCATAGACTTCAGTGATGCACCTAAGTCTGTGTTGACTTTTGGTCTTGATCTGCGGCAGTCTTTGTTTCATATACCAAGTATGTTCTTGGAAGTTTTCCATGCTAGCCTTCGTGAAATGAATGATAATGTATGATCCTTGGATATGAACCACGGTGAGTCTGTTATTATTATTATTATTAGTTTTATTTATATTCTGCATTTCTCCCAACAAGGGACCCAAAGTGGCTCACAACATTAAAATTCACACAATTTAAAAACACAATAAGTTTAATATTAAAAGATAAATTAAACAATATATGATTTTAAATACAATTAAAAGATTAAAACATGAAAACATAAAAAAGATTAAAATTATCTGCTAAAATGGGGTTCAGGGATTCAGTTATAACTGTTAAAAGCCTGCCTGAAGAGATGGGTCTTTAGCTTTTTTCGGAAGGATAACAGGGAAGGGGCCATCCTGATCTCCCGAGGGAAAGCGTGCCATAGCCTGGGAGCTGCCACAGAGAAGGCCCTCTGCTGTGTCCCCATCAGCTGTGCTTGTGCTGGCAATGGGACTGAGAGGAGGGCCTCCTCTGCTGAGCTTAATTGCTGAGAAGGAACATATAGGGAGATACGGTCCTTCAGGTAGCCTGGACCCAAGCTGTATAGGGCTTTATAGGTAATGACCAGCACTTTGAATTGGGCTCGGAAATGGGCTGGTAGCCAGTGCAGTTCTTGTAACAGGCGTGTTATATGCTCCCTGTAGCTGGCTCCAGTCAGTAGTCTGGCTGCAAAGTTTTGCACCAGCTAAAGTTTCCGAACCGTCTTCAAAGGCAGCCCCACATAGAGCGCATTACAGTAATCCAAATGGGATGTAACTAAGGCATGTGTCAGTGTAGCCAGATCCGACATCTCAAGGAACGGGCACAGCTGCCACGACAGCTTTAGCTGCGCAAATGCACTCCTGGCCACCGCCGAAACCTGGGCATCCAAGTTTAGGGATGAATCCAGGAGTACACCCAAGCTGCGGACCTGAGTTTTCAGGGGGAGTGTAACCTATCCAGCACAGGTAGTATCCCTATTCCCTCATCTACCTTCCCACTAACCAGGAGCACCTCTGTCTTGTCGTATTATAAGAAACATCAGTGAATTTAACTCTGTTAGAAAATGAAAATTATATCCAAATATTTGAATTCTGCCTGTTTTACAAACAGTTATGTCAAAAACACCTTTTATAGGAAGCATGAAGCTTTAGCATGTCATTTCATAAAACATTACATGATTACGTGCACCTGGAGTTAATAAATTGTAATTGTTATAGGTTATCTGTAGCTCTATTGACATAGACATCTCAACAACATAATTGGAGCATATTGATATCTGGTAGAGATATGTAATTAAAATTTTACAGTATAGACTGACATGTGAACAGTCTGTGTGGCAAGTGAGGTTGTATTGCGATTATGGATATCTGATATCTGTAACCTAAACAAAAAGATTGGAGCAAGTTGACTATATGGTACTTGTATGTGTGATTGAGTGATAGGTATGTATTGATACAAAACCTGCAGTAGTACTATGCTGTCTTCATTTCCATTTGTTGCAACATATTAAAGTTTCCAGAGTGTTAGTAGTCTGTATTTTTTTTTATTCCATCTAGATTTAGACATTCCCAGAGTAGGAGCAATGTTACATAGAGGAGTAGAATAGGCAGAGTTAATGAACGGGGTTGTATTGTTCTACAGTTATATGTTGTGTGAACATGAATAGCTCCATGGTTTAGGCATTTGGCTGTGGAACCAATTCCTCACTGTGCCTCCTTGATAGGGGCTAGACTCAATGATCCATAGGGCCCTTTCCATCTATGCAGTTCTAAGATGATGATGATGAATGTGAAATGTGTCCCTGCCAAAAAAAACCTGTGTATTATTATGTTTTACACCTGAATTAAAGGCAAAATATAAACCAGTAACATACTTTTTATTAAAAATGCAGTGTGTGCCGTGCTGTTTATAAATAAAGCTGATGCTACTTAATCCAACTGCTATGGTTTTGGAAAATTGAAGTATTTGCTTGTTTTCAGTTTTTTCCTGTAATGTTACTAAAAGCACCCAAGGCACTTTAATAAGAACTGCAAACTGTCTCTACCCTACAGTGCTTACATAGGTAGTTAGGGACATTAAATTCCTACTGTGGATATTAATGCTCATCCACGGTAGGAATTTGGGTAATGGTCATACAAATTCTCAATTTTGATTAGACTTTTGTTTGTGATTTGATGTGGCATATTTTACTGTTTTATTATAGTTAGTAGACAGTTAAGCAACAGTTAGAACTGGATATGGAACAACTGATTGGTTCAAAATTGGGAAAGGAGTACGACAGGGCTGTATATTGTCTCCCTGCTTATTTAACTTATATGCAGTATACATCATGCGAAAGGCTGGACTGGATGAGTCCCAAGCCGGAATTAAGATTGCTGGAAGAAATATAAACAACCTCCGATATGCAGACGATACTACTCTGATGGCAGAAAGTGAGGAGGAATTAAAGAACCTCTTAATGAGGGTGAAAGAGGAGAGCGCCAAAAATGGTCTTTTTTTGATGGTCAACATCCAGAAAACTAAGATCATGGCCACTGGTCCCATCACCTCCTGGCAAATAGAAGGGGAACATATGGAGGCAGTGACAGATTTTACTTTCCTGGGCTCCATGATCACTGCAGATGGTGACAGCAGCCACAAAATTAAAAGATGCCTGCTTCTTGGGAGGAAAGCGATGACAAACCTAGACAGCATCTTAAAAAGCAGAGACATCACCTTGCCGACAAAGGTCCGCATAGTCAAAGCTATGATTTTTCCAGTAGCGATGTATGGAAGTGAGAGCTGGACCATAAAGAAGGCTGACCGCCAAAGAATTGATGCTTTTGAATTGTGGTGCTGGAGGAGACTCTTGAGAGTCCCCTGGACTGCAAGGAGATCAAACCTATCCGTTCTGAAGGAAATCAACTGTGAGTTCTCACTGGAAGGACAGATCCTGAAGCTGAGGCTCCAATACTTTGGTCATCTCATGAGAAGAGAAGACTCCCTGGAAAAGACCCTGATGTTGGGAAAGTGTGAAGGCAAGAGAAGAAGGGGACAACAGAGGACGAGATGGTTGGACAGTGTCATCGAAGCTACCAACATGAATTTGACCCAACTCCGGGAAGCAGTGGAAGACAGGAGGGCCTGGCGTGCTCTGGTCCATGGGGTCACGAAGAGTCGGACACGACTTAACGACTAAACAACAACAACAAGACAGTTAATACAAATATAGTTGGCTGGATAGCTTCATGAGTTCAGGCACACCAGGCTGTGGAACCAGAAGTTGGGAGTTCAATTCCCTGCTGTTCCTTGTATGAGAAGAGCCAGTCTCTGTAGCTCTGGGCAAACTGCACAGTCCCATGGCACCTGGAAAAAGGGAATGGTAAAACACTTCTGTGTATTCCATACTTGGAAAACCCTGGAAATGGACACCATTAAATAAGACTCAACTTGATGGCACTACATGTGTCTGCATGTGCATGTGTGTGTATATATTATGTTGTTTAGTCGTTAAGTCGTGTCCGACTCAAAATCAGGAACACCTGTTTGTCACCTTGTGCCCCCCCCCCCGGTCAAAATAAGAAAGAAAGTTGAAGGGAAGTGTTTGTTTAGTGCAGACAATGCTTAAGCATGGTCATTTAAGCATGATTTTAATGCAAACCTTAGTCAGTCCTATAGTGCTTAATCCATAAGCATTAAATAATTTATGGTTAAACTTAACTACATCTGCTACACCATTGGCCAGTGTCTTGTTGTTAGATTCCACTAGAAAGTAGACCCGTTGATTCAACTTCTGAATGGTACATCCAAATTTATGTAATTTGCATTAGTTAGTATATCTACTCTAGTTGGGACTTGCAATAGGATACTGGTCATCATTTAATGAATCAGTATTTAGGCACTGCTGTGATTTCAATGGTCTGTAGTTTCTTTAACATGCTTAATTTATAAGTTAGAGTAATTAACAAAACATTATTTCCTCTGTCAGTCTTAATACCTTTAGTGTGCAGTGCTGTCTATATTTATCTAGAAGTAACGTTCCCTGGACCTAGGAGAACTTACTTTGAAATAAATATATGCATTTTGCACTGTTGTTATGTCTTGTATTAGGTATACCACAAATTATATAATGAATATACAAGTATTACGTATCATACTGACATTAGGGAGAAATATGTCACTGGGACAATGGAAGTAATAGATATATGGTGCTCTGATTTATTTGTTTAGATGGCTATCTTAAGTGGTGTATGCAAAAATAAGCATAATTCTTACTCAGATTCATAATTAACAGTCCTGCTTCATTTGCTCTACTTTTATCAGTGAAGTACTCTAACCCTGTCACCCAAGAACACTGTTGTAAGGAAGAGAAGACAAAGTTGTCTTTTCCCGTTTCATTCATTATGTAAATTCCAGAGGCAGGGTGCTGAGGTCACAGTCTGACCTGTGCTACAAGTACTTAGTAGTCAGGGTTGGCATGAATGTCATGCTTGAATCGAGAATACAAGTCAGTAAGTTCAGAGTAAAATGCATAGCATACTAAAGTTATTTTTGTTGCCTATTTCATCTAATGGCAACAATTTCCAAAGATCATTTGACTATTTGGAGATTCTTAGCGCTCTCAACAAACATGATTTGAAGTGTTGTGTGATATGTATGTATATATCTGAGAGAGAGAAAGAGAGAAAGAGCTAGAGCCTTTAAGAATACAGTCCGTTTTCCATTGAGGAAGAATGTGCTGTTTTCTGTTAGTGTTGCAACATGTACTTCCTTCTCAAGCAGTTTTTATTTTATTGTATTTATTCACAATCCCTTTTCATTTCTACACTGCCTTTCATCTCACAGAGGCTATAGAGTAGTTGGCAATTTAATTGTCTATGCATTTCTTATTCTAAAAGCAGAACTTGAATTCCAATCAAATCAGCACCATAGCGCATGTCATCATTTCCCCCACAGTCCTGCCTTCCTCCTCCTCCTCCATGTAATAGGACAATCTTGCTTCTAGCAACTAATGTTGTAAAATACAGTTTAAAAGAATACTTGGAGAGTTAGCATGGTATGTTCCTGCTAAGTAAGTTCTCACACCATGGCATAGGCTCACCCAATCCAAACCACAATAAATTATAGTTCATTTGTAGTATTCATTTACTTATAAGAAATACATGTTATTTTCAATGCCTAAAACATAGGAAATGTTTGGAGGAGATTGCCTAGAGTTTTAGGCTTTGGTGCCACCAGTATGCTAATGACAACCAGTTCTATCTCTTCTTTCCATCTGATTCTAAGGAAGCTGTTTCAGGCCTAGAACAGTGTCTGTTGTCGTTAATAAACTGAATGAGGGTAGACAAAGGGAAACTTAACCCAGACAAGACAGACGTGCTGCTGGTCAATCAGAAAGCAGATCAGAGGATGGAAATCCAGCTTGTACTAAATGGGGTTAAATTCCCCTGAAAAGTAAGGTCTGCAGCTTGATGTACTCCTGAATTGAATCAACCCTGGATGTGTGAGTTTTTTTATTTATTTATTTAACTTATATGCCGCCCACACTACCCAAAGGTCTCTGGGTGACTTACAACAATTTAAATATAATAAAAGATATAAAGATAAAACAATTAAAATACAATTAAAAATACAGTACTCTAAAAATTACCATCAGGATCCACAGTTGATATTACAGTATTTCAATTAAAAAACTTCTGGAACAGGAAGGTTTTGACCTTGTGCCAAAACGTCATCAACGTCGGCCAGACGAATCTGACTTGGGATGGCGTTCCATAGTCTGGGGGCAGCTGCTGAAAAGGCCCTTTGTCTACAAGCCATCCCTCTTACCTCCTTGAGGGATGGCTCTTTCAGGAGGGCCCCCTGGCTAGATCTTAATTGCTGGGTAGGTTCATATGGAAGGAGGCGGTCCTTCAGGTATCCAGGGCCCAAGCCGTTTAGGGCATTACATGTCAAAACAAGCACTTTGAATTGGGCCCGGGCAGCGACTGGTAGCCAATGTAATTGGAACAGAATCGGCCTGATGTGTTCCCTGGCGGCCCCACCACTCACCAGCCGCACAACTTGATTCTGAACCAGTTGCAGTCACTGGACTGTCTTCAAAGGCAGCCCCACGTACAGCGCATTGCAGTAATCTATATGGGATGTTACCAGTGCGTGTGTAACTGTCATGAGACTCTGCTCATCCAGGTAGGGCCGTAGCTGGTATAATTTTCGCAGTTGAAGGAAGGCGCCCCTGGCCACCGAGTCCACCTGGGCTTCCAGAGTTTAGACCGGGGTCCAGGAACACCCCCAGGCTGCGGACCCTGTCCCTTAGGGGGAGTGCAACCCCATTCAGGGCAGGGAAATGGCCCTCCAACCTGTCCGGCGAAGTACCCACTAGCAGCACTTCCGTCTTGTCTGGATTGAGTTTCAATTTATTAACCCTCATCCAGTCCATTATCAGGTCCAGACATGAGTTCAGCACAGAAACCTCCTCACCTGGATTGGTGGAAAACGAGAGGTAGAGCTGAGTATCATCAGCATATTGCTGACTCCTCAGCCCAAACCTCCTGATGAACTCTCCCAGCAGTTTCATGTAGACGTTAAACAGCATGGGGGACAGTATCGAGCCCTGAGGAACCCCATGACATGAACGCCATGGGGCAGAGCAACTGTCCCCCAGCTTCAGAGGTGCCAAGGAGTGAATTTGCGCATTTGAAGCTAATGTCCCCACTGTGCCCATTCCTTGAGATTTCTGGTCAGGCTATGGCGATACAAGCCTTAGTTACTTCCTGTTTGTATTACTACAAAAAATTCAACACAGGGTGTCTTTGAAGAGTAAACTTCAGCGGTTTCAAAATGCTGCAGCCAGACTACTGACTGGCTCTGATTACAAAAAAACAAAGTGTGCTGCCTATATACAGCCCCATAGAATGTAAAACACTTTCTGGGCAGTTTACAATTAATTATGCAAGTTATATATTGCCCCCACTCCTCCAGCGAGCTCAGCACTCAATTTACTGATCTCATAAGGATGGAAGGCTGAGTCAACCTCCAGCCAGCTACCTGAGCTCATCAGGAATGAACTCAGGTTGTGAGCAGAGTCTTTACTGCAGTATTGCAGTTTAACCACAAGCAGCATATAACTACCTTATAGCAATAGCTTCGCTGGCACTGGTCCATTTTCATGCCCAATTCAAGTGCTGGTTATGACTCTATACAGTTTGGGTCCAAGGCTATTTGAAGAACCAAATCATATGACTCTCCCTGGCTTTTAAAGTCTTCTGGGGAGGCCCTTCTCTATGTCTCTCCACCCTAACAGGTTTGTTTAGTGACGATGCCACAGAGTGGCCACTCCCAAGTTGTGGATTGCACTCCTCTAGGAAGCCAGACAGGCCCCCTGCCTCTTGTTCTTTTGCTAGCAGACAAAGACCTTCTTTTTAGGCAGACTTTAAGAGATTTGGACAAGTGGTGGTATTAGCAATACTGCATTTATTGAATATAGGAGATTATGGGGTTTAGAAGTGTTTTTCAAAGTAACTTTAATGGTAGTTTTTAATGTTGTGTGTTTAATTGTATTTAATATTATATTTTATGGTGTTTTTAAGTGTGACCGTTGTGTTGTGTTAAATCAGTTTTAATACTTTCAGTCTTCTATGGGGAGGAAAGTGGCATGTAAATTAAATTACATTAAATTAAGTTCACCAAGCTTTAGTTGCCCTTGTTCTGCACCATTTTTCACCTGTTGTCCACTTAGATTCTTGAAGACAGGACAATATTTATTTATTTGTTAATCAGTTAAATGCTCACTTCTAGGCCAGATACAGATCAAAAGCACACATGTTCTGTACTGCCTATCATGTCATCCTGCAGATAGGCAAAGTTTGGTTGGGGCTCAGCTGGATGTGAGCTCCTCGGGTATCTAACAACAGATAGGTGATTCCAGAGAATGAGAATCTTCTGTATTCTCCACCATTTGGAACAATTCTTAGGAACAGGTTCCTGGGAAAGTACTAGTGGCTTTTATAAGGGTCTGCACTCAGTTAAACACCAAGAGTAAAAAAACAATGAGATAATGGTCTGGTTTAGGCATTATATTATATGGCATTTTAAACATGGTTAGACAGGAGTGCCTAGATTAATTTCCTCTGTCATTGCTTTGCTCATTCTTTCAGAGCTCAGTTTGAAGAGTAGGGAGTTACTTCTCACTTGTAGGCTCAAAATGCAAGTGAGAACGTTGGAAAATCTGTTCTGGCTCCCATGCCAACGGAAAAGCAACAACCTTCCTCGGGCAGCATTAAAACCAGGAACAAAGAGATGATTGAGGGTGCAGGGCTTGGTGCTCTCTTCTAACTGGGTTCAGAATGCCAGCTAATATACCACCCAAATAGATCCAAAGAGAAAATGATTGTTAAAAACCAATGGGGTTTGGATCCAAATGATCCTGTCTGGCAAAATCTAGAACAAATATAAAAATAACTTTTTGCTATAGTCTTAACCCTACACCCCCCCCCCAAAAAGCTGCAACAAATATAGTAAATATAGTAAATGACATCAAATCTGGTTGTAAGAGTATCTGATTACTCCTAAAATAATTAAAATTACAGTAATATTGCTAACCTATCAAAACATATGTGTAAAACATGCTTTCAAACTATGCAAGCGGTTTGTTCATTACTTTCAGAAAATAATTTTATCTTTATAAATTATGAAAAGTTGTAATGTCTATTTCAGCTGTATGTTTGAATAGATATGTAGGTACAGTACTTGCTTGATTGCAGTAATTGTTTTTTATTTTATTCTATTGTTTTTCTATTCTTAAGAGATCTGTTTTTGGTATTTGGTGTTTTTGTACTCATTTTTAAACAGTAGAGCAGACTTATGGAGCATTTAAGCTCTCAAGAGAAAGCTACTGAGAATTTAAAAGGGTAAGGCTCTAGCTTGAGTTGTTGCAGTCCAGCATCTTACAGCTTGGCATCCAATTAAACCTTTTGTCTTTACTGCTGGGTGATGGTTTGTGAGGCAGTAAAATAGTGGTACAGTGGAAGTCAGCATTCTGGTTCATTGCTGGAATCCAAACTGAATTCTGGTCTCTGTGGGCAAAGTTGGACACTGAATTGGACATCTTCCTTGTAGGAGGTCTGCAATGTGCTCTTAACTAGAAATGGCCTTCCAGTTGACTTTGGCCTTCCAGTTGACTCACATGTATGGATATATTTTCTGCTTCAGAAGGTTTAAAATGTCCATGGTGTGGGATGTGACGTTTTTTCATGTGTGCAGTAAATCAGATTCAACTCAGCCTTTTTATTCACCAGTTTACTAGTACAAACCAAACAGTGAGGCTGGTGTATAGGAGTCAAAGTGCTTCCAAACTAATTGCCTTTCACTTCTGCCACCCTGATCGCAACATATGGGGCACAAAACCACATTTTCCAAATTTAGCACTCCTGTTTGCCTGTCAGTGAAATGGTTATAATGTTGTACAATATCATGTCAGCTTTTTCTCTTTATGGTGTAATATAGCTACTGCTGCTTTGATCATGAAGGAGAAGCATCAGGAGATTTTGGTGACCAGGAGCTCATTTGCAAGTGTTTACAGTTTAAGCTAGAGTGTTGCTAAGTGATTTTCTTTCTAGCTCTACTGAAAGAGAAAACTGTTATAATATCAATGCTAACTTTAAAAAAAATCTATAGCAGTATTTTCTTCTTATTTTCAAATAGGTACCTGAAGGGAGTGACCACAAATGCAGCTTCTCCCGTATTACTGGAACTGGCCAATGAGGTAAAAATTAAAAAAGTGAAACAAAAAAAACAAACTTTCATCTAACAGAAGGGAAATACGTAGAGTGACTTTTACTTAGAAAAACAACTAAATGAAAATGTGGGTTTAAGGCACTTCAAACACTCCAAATTGATCTGATATCTGTTAATACTTTTAGTAATTAGAAAAAAATGTTGATTGTTAGTTGATCAGTTGATGCCGTTAATCCTTTATCTTCAGAGCACATGTGCATAAAGTTTCTTGAATTATTTTCTTTTCTAAAAATATTTTCCCTCTTTTTAAAAGAAAATTAAGATGACATGTACTTACTATAAATTGTTGATTCACTTTCATCTACTTGGATATGTTAACAATTAAGGAATTTAATTTCTTGATTAGGATTTTTTTCATGGACATACCTGTAATGTAAAAATTATGCAATAAAGATCAAAACAATTGTAATTTTAATCTTTTTAGCACAAAGATCAGTACAAAACATTAATATTAATGTGACTATTCCTCATGTTTATTAAAGTTCAAAGAACTAATAACTTTTACCTTTGTGGTCATATTTAGGTTTATACTTACACATACTTAATGGCAAAAAACAAGGTTCATACAGTCCTGACTGTATAGATGGAAACTCATGGATCTATGGCAGCTGAAAAATGCATAAGGCTTCCACTGCGTTTTACTTAAGCAGGTTGCCTTGCTCCTTGTCTCATTCAGAGAATTTGGGTCAGGGTGGACCAGGAGAAGTGCTTGCAGAAGCAGACCAGAGTAAAGATTGATCTGGCCCCGCCTGTAATGAATTTAAAGAGATGCTTTCTAGAAGGAGCTCTGTTACCATGATCACATAAAGTGTATAATCATAACTGATGACTATCTTAAGAAGTGTCTGTCTTTTAAAATGTTTTTTTTAGATGCAGAAATATCACTACCTTATGATAAAAGATAGATGGCCTGGTTCTGCCATATTTTAGGTTTTTAGGTTTACACAGATCTTGATGGTTCATTAATTTTAATTGAATTATGTAATGTTTTTCTTTGTGGTGTTTGGCTATTGGAATATGTCTCTCTTTATTGTCAACCGCCCAGAGTAGTACTTGTCACTAAGTTGTGCGATATACAAGTATCTGAAATAAATAAATAAGTACATATTAGTTTGATTTTGAAAATGTCATGCAATTTTCAGAAGAATGTAAGAAAGCATCATGGTTCTGAGTTGTATTTCAAATCCTAAAAACAATAGTAAGACCAAAAATTATTCTTCACATTAAAAAGAATGTGCTTGTAACAGTAGCAGTGAGTTCTGCATGTTATATGGCAAAGGAAGTATGGTATTTCCATAAGCTTCTGTCTGATTTACATGGCTGTATAATCGGAGAATGAGCTATTGCCTATCAGTTACTAGATGATTTAATGGTTATAAATTGTCTATAGAATGTAATTATAAAGTTAAGATACAAAAGTATGTGCGTTGTATTAGTGCCAATGAGTTTATCTTGCAATTTTTGTCAGAAGATTCAAGTTGATGCCATTTTCTTTATTTTAAACAAAAGAAATCTTGTTCAAAAAGGATCCTTCATAAAAACAACTTGCATTACATGAGGATTGTCATAGACAAGCACCTCATGGGTGCAAAGATGTGCAGTGTTAATTGACTTGTTTGAATCTGCTGTAGTTTGCATTTTTTTTTCTTCATGTAGTTCCCATTCTCTTTTAGGCAATGTGCATGATATCTAATATTTAAAGCATAGATATATTCATACACAGTACTCTTACATCTTAGCAATTCATGGTGGTAGCTGTGTGTGTTTAATTTCAAGTTTAGAGACAAGTAAAATTACAGTTAAAGAAAATGTGTTTTAAAATATCTTTATTTATTGGTAGCAACATAGAAGCAGGTATATATGAAAGGCAATGTTTTTTGTGACTGCTCCTGATGCATTAGGGAAATGTGGCAATAACAAGCATGAGATTACTGCTTCCATACAATCAAGATGCCATTTTTATATGATAGTTAATATTTAAATGGCATACCCCTGCATCTGCTGACAATTGGTGTAATGGTAATACTTTATGAGTCAATATATATTTAATCAGTGGAAACTGTAAAAATTGATGAGAAATATATAACATAGATGCATTACAGTGTGTAACATCTCTCTTAAATAAGAGCAGACCATTGTTGTTATTGAATTTTTGTGACGGGTCTCTGGTTATTTTTAAATGCCAGAAGTGTTCACTTTTAACATACAAGTTGATTTTTTTTAAATCCCCAAACTCTAAGAAACTCTAAGCTCAGAATAATAAAATTAGTCACTCTGTTCACACCAGGCAAATATTTTCTAGTGGGATTTGAAGCACTATGAATTTTACTTACATGCTAAATTCTGACATGAAGCATGATGGCCCTATTTCAGAGAAAGATGGGTACATGATTAATATGAAAATTAGGGAGATGCAAGTACCTGAACTAATAAGGTAGTCCTTATTCAGGCTGGACTACCTTCAGTAATTTCACCATTTTTCATGTGTCAACTCTGATGTGGGTTACTGGAAATAAGCAGTTCTATAGAAAGCATTTCTTTCTACTTGGGGAATTTAAGGGCATCCAAGTACATATATATTTGGAAAAATATAGACACAAAGGAGGGAATCTTTCTTTGCATTTGGTTCCTAAATCAAAATGGAATGGAATATTGAATGTAAATGAAAAAAAAGTCATGAAAAACATTGTGATATTGCAAGTGAGGCATGCTCTTTTATTATTATTATTTACTAGACTAATATAATTTGCTGCTCGTTTGTTTTTAAAGAAAAAATGCGAGTATTCAGAGGATTGTAAATATTGCAGTTCTAATAAATAAAAGCCCTTATCAGAAAGGATCCCTGTTTCTTAAATGTATTTGACAAATTCTCCCAGATTAGTTTTTTCCCCGAGAA
>JBAJHW010000001.1:49679112-49689112 GCA_037013535.1 Intellagama lesueurii
ATTTCTCTTCACCTCTGCTTTTGCAAAAGGCTTTCTCTCTGACTGCCTTGCTGTGCTGGATGGGCTGGTATTCTTGAAACACAGAGAGTTTCAGAATATTTAAATCAGGGAGGTAGGAGTAAGATTTTGTGCGGGGGGGGGGGGAGGGGGACGACAAAGATAGATAAGTGCTATCATCAGCCCTAAGGAGAAAAACCATACTAATAATCAGCCTTTCTTTCTAGGCAATGATATACTGAGAGAAGTTGTATCTTATTAGTTACTAATTTAAAAATAATTTGCATGGCTCTGTAAAGTACAAATGGCCAAATGTTCAATTGTGTAGTCGTTTTGCGGTGGGATGATATAAGTGTTTGTGTGATGCCTTAAACCAGTTTCTGAAAAGACCATTTTTAAGTTCAGTAACGTTTTCCTGCAAATAAGTATGTGCAGGATCCAATCCTTTTCAGAGTATGGATATATAGAAAACATTTTTTTAAACAATCAGCTTTAGTACAGAATTCTAGGCATCTAATTGTATACACCACACTAGTTTTTGTCAGGGACTGTGCTTCGTATTGTTGGAGAAAAATTCTATATCAAGTATTAGATTCCTGAATGCTTTGGGGGATTTTACAACAGCTATTGCTGGTAATCCCATTGAGGCCCTAGTCTTGCTGTGGAATGGTATGATATGACAGACCATCAACACGATTACTCCTGAGTGCTCTCTCTGATGCTGTGTGGCCTGAACTGGTCCCTGCTTCTCTTGAGAGCTTTCAGTGATGAAACAGGTTGGATGACAGCTAGAGCATCACTGTTATGAAACTTGAGATGAGGCCAGCTGGACACACATTAAAGTCCATCATTGTGTCTGCTTTGTGGTGGTAAAAGCTGTGAAGCAGGCTTATATCACTGTGTTCATCATTTTCTCAAAGGCTTTTATAGGTATTACAGGAATCATCAGTATTTACCCAAGCAAATGGGATGCTGCAACTCACAGAGGTAGCACATCTGTTGAAATAGGTCCAAATGAGCTGTTTAGTTCATTGCCCTCTGCACAGCATGGGGGTAGGAATCAGAGTTCCCACTTGTGCAGCATGAAGTGTAGACAAAACAATTCAACCTACGTACCACATGTGTTTTCAACATTCACCCCTTATGGTTCATTTGCCTTTAATGAGCAGTGGTACCACTATTCCTGAAAGATCCTTTCTGCATATGAAATTTCATAACTACTGCCAGTTAGCAAATTCACCATCTCTCAAGCAAAATGTGCAGTGGTGGCTGTAGAGGATTCCAAACAGACCTTCATGCTCAGTGCTCAGTGCTGGGTGTATTGAGGTGTTAAGGGGACTTGGCTTATATATGCAGATTTGCTCCTCTCATTCATTAATTCATTCATATTTTGTATTTCAACTTATATACTGCCCCATAGCGCAACATACTCTGTGGGCAGTTTAGAGCAAATCATACAAAGAATAAATGCAAAGCAATATGCAAATACAAATCGACAAACAATAAAATCAATCAAACAGTCAGTAAAACCACTGAACTAGCTAACCTTTTTAAAAAATAAACAATTTAGAATGACATTGGACATCACAGGTATGATTACTAATAAAAGACAACTTTAAACAGTTCTATTTTTATTAAGTTTTTAAAGATTGTAAGGGAAGATGCCTAGAGAACCTCCACTGGAAGTTTATTCCAGACATGTGACCCACAACTGAAAAAGCCTGGTTTCTGATGTTTACTCTTTTGGCCTCCCTTCTTTTTGTTGTTCTTAACATCATGAGCTGCAAAGTGGAGGTAGGACAGGTAGCTGTTTTGTAGGAGAGACATTCCGACAGATATCGAGGTCCCAAACTGTTTAGGGCTTTATAGGTAGGTAATGACCAGCATCTTGAATTGACTAGATTGAATTAAACAGTGAGCCAATGTAAACATGCCAAGACTGGATATATACGACCATATCTGTTGGTACCTGAGATCAGTCAGGCTACTGCATTCTGAACCTGCTCAAGTTTCCATACTGAAAGTGTTGCAGTATTCTGTTTTGTAGATTACCAAACCATAAGCCATTATTGTTAGTCATTTCTTATCCAGGTAGGGGCTCAGCTGGGCAATCAACAAGAGTTGATGAAAAACACTGTTGGCCACAGCAGCTATTTGCATCTCCACAGTAAGGGCTGGGTCCAAGAGTACAACCAAACTGTAAACCTGATCCTTCAGGGGCAGTGTAACCCCATCAAAACCAGGGAAATAATCTGTCAACCAGTCAGATCATCCTCGCATCAGTAGTATCTCTGTCTTATCTGGATTCAGTTTCAGTTTATTGGCCCTTGTCCAGTCCATTATTGATACCAAGCAGCACTCAAGGACCTGCAGTGCATCACCTGTAGATGAAGAAAAGGAGAGATAGATCTCTGTGTTATTTGTGTGTTGATGATAACAAACTCCAAATCTCTGAATGACTTCTCCCAGCAGCTTCATATAAATGTCAAAAAGCATTAGGTAAATGATAAATCCCCGAGTAACCCTATAAGAGACGTACCAAGTAGTAGAAATTGCCTCACCAAGCTGTACTCTCTGAAAATGACCCTTGAGGAGGGATAGCCATTTCAGAAAGATACTGTGGTCGATGGTATCAAAGGCCACAAAAAGATCCATGATCCATCCCCCTGTCAGCCTCGCTTAAGAAGTCCTCTTGCAGGGCAACCAATGCAGTTCCAGTTCCATGGTGCAGTCTAAACTCAGATTGAAATGGATGTAGGCTATCTGTTTCCTCCAAGCTCACTTGCAAATGGTCTGTCACCATCCTTTTGATCAACTTGCCCAAGAATAGTATACTAGCAGCGGGCCTATAGTTATTAAGATTATCTGATGCTAAATTTGATTTCTTCAGAAGGGGCCTTATAATGATTTCCTTTAAGAGGGAAGATAAGTATCCCTCATGTCATACATTGATGATATATGTAGCCCATTCCATAATTGACTCTGCAGTGCAGATGGTGTTGAGGAACTATCTTTCTGACAACTCGGGTCACCTCTGAGTTCCAGTGAGCGAACAGAGCATCAACAGGCACATTTCATCAGCTCTGGTAAGGAGTGACCTGGATTATGGAGAGAGTGGTACACCAGCATCACTCCCATTTTGTCTCTGTGGTCCAGCACGAGGTAAAGGCACTCCAGATCTGGGCATGACAAGGCAGAGATCCTGCTGATACTGGTAGAATTTCTGTGGACAACAGAATTTCCTCACCCCTCCCCTCTGACCTGCCATGATGCTGGATCAAATAACCTGGGAGACACAGCTGAGAATGGGCTCTTCCCCGCCTCCTCTCCCACTCAGATTTCAGTTAGACATACCAGGTTGGCCTTTTCCTCTTCTACTAGGTCTGATATTAATTCAGTTTTATGTTGGACTGACCTGGCATTTAATAGCAACATATGCAGGTCAGAAAGTAGACTGGTAGGGTTACCTTGATACCATTGACTAGTAGAAGGATAATTTAATCCTCCACAAGTTCAAGTGAAAGCCTGAATAAAGCTATAGTTGTATTCTAATACTGAATTACTTCCCTTTGTGAAAATTTAGTCTAATTTTGTTTTCATACCTTAGAACATTAGTCGATTATGTACTTCTACATTTCTCGTGATACTATGTTGGAACATTGTTAGAAAACTAAATGGTAGCTCCCCAGCTGTCTAGCAGGGATTAGAAGCCTCAAGGCAGATGTTAAAAGTGAGATTCCTGGTAGAGCACTGCATCAGAAAAGCTGCTTGAGGATGCTGTGTGCTAATGGTGGTGCAAATGTTAGAAAACAAATCTGTTCTTATGAAATTATTTAGAGACTGCTTTTGTTTAGAGACTACTTTTAAATTGGTATAGCTCATCTTTACTAGCTAAGTTAATTTGATGTCTGATCAATTAGGATAAACTTAGAAATATCGGAGATAAAACACTCAATAACTTCAAAATGTCATAGCTTTTCTTAATGAAATGACATTAAGAAGTGGAAAAAGTGTCTACTCTATAGGAGAAGAGAGAGGCACATCTACCTATTGGTATTACACTCTGTGTATTATACAGGAGGACTGGACGAAGCATGGGAATCTGATGCTGTTCAGCAATAAATTCAGTCAGTCTTTGGAACTGGAGCCCTGGTAACTGGGGTTCATGCTCCCATGGAAGCTTATATGACTAGATGTTGGCCTGGAGTCTTATTGCTGTTCTAAGTGTCTGAACCTGCTTCCCACTACAGAATCACAGAATAATTGAGTTGGGAGGGGCCTATAAGGCCATCTAGTCCAACCCCCTGCTCAGTGCAGGAATCCAAATCAAAGCAGATCTGACAAATGGTTGTTGAATTTGCTCTTGAATTCTCTTGTAATCCACAAAGGGTGCTAATGTGATATGCCATTGAGTTAAACACAACATTAATCTCTTTTTCTAACTTTTATATCCTGGTGTTTTTTTCAACAGAATTCAATAGATCTGCTTAGGACTCACCAAGTTTGCTGCATTATGTCTGTTGAGACTACATTCCACACAAATACAAGGAGATATATGATACACATTTACTTTAAAAACTTTTGAAATTGATAAAAGATTATTTTTGTTAAAAATTTAGTTGTTTATACTTGTTTAAAATGCAAATAATAAGAGCAGGAGAATGGTTCCAAATCCACTTGATTATATTTGTTGGATGATCATGGTCTATGGTAGTAGTCTGGTTTACACACAACACCAAACCATGATTTATTTATTCATTTATTTAAAACTTTTTTGCCTTGCCTTTCTCCCCAAAAGGACCCAAGGCAGTTTACATAATTAAAAGGACAATATTTAATACAGTATATCACAGAAGTGAGTACACCCCCTCACATTTCATAAATATTTTAGTATATCTTTTCATGTGACAACACTGAAGAAATGACATCTGGCTACAATGTCAAGCAGTGAGTATACAGCTTGTATAACAGTGTAAATGTGCTGTCCCCTCAAAATAACGCAACACATAGCCATTAATGTCTAAACCGTTGGCAACAAAAGTGAATACACCCCTAAGTGACAATGTCCAAATTGGGCCCAAGTAGCTATTTTCCCTCCCTGGTGTCATAGACCCGTTAGTGTCACAAGTCTCAGGTGTGAAGGGGGAGCAAGTGTTATTGCTTTCACTCTCTCAGACTGGTCACTGGAAGTTCCACATGGCACCTCATGGTAATGAGCTATCTGAGGATCTGAAAAAACGAATTGTTGCTCTACATAAAGATGGCCTAGGCTATAAGAAGACTGGCAAAACCCTGAAACTGAGCTGCAGCATGGTGGCCAAGACAATACAGCGGTTCAACAGGACAGGTTCCACTCAGAACAGGCCTCGCCATGGTCGAACAAAGAAGTTGAGTGCCCGTGCTCAGCATCATATCCAGAGGTTGGCTTTGGGAATTAGATGTATGAGTGCTGCCAGCATTGCTGCAGATGTTGAAGGGGTGGGGGGTTCAGCCTGTCAGTGCTCAGACCATACGCCACACACTACATCAAATTGGTCTCCAGGGCTGTCGTCCCAGAAGGAAGCCTCTTCTAAAGATGATGCACAAGAAAGCCCGCATACGGTTTGCTGCAGACAAGCAGACTAAGGACATGGATTTCTGGAACCATGTCCTGTGGTCCAATGAGACCAAGATAAACTTCTTTGGTTCAGATGGTGTCAAGCGTGTGTGGCGGCAACCAGGTGAGGAGTACAAAGACAAGTGTGTCGTGCTTACAGTCAAGCATGGTGGTGGGAGTGTCATGGTCTGGGGCTGCATGAGTGCTGCCGGCACTGGGGAGCTACAGTTCATTGAGGGAACCATGAATGCCAACATGTACTGTGATATACTGAAGCAGAGCATGATCTCCTCCCTTCGGAGACTGGGCCGCAGGGCAGTATTCCAACATGATAACGACCCGAAACACACCTCCAAAACGACCACTGCCTTGCTAAAGAAGCTGAGGGTAAAGGGGATGGACTGGCCAAGTATGTCTCCAGACCTAAACCTTATTGAGCATCTGTGGACTATCCTGAAACGGAAAGTGGAGGTGCGCAAGGTCTCTAACATCCACCAGCTCTGTGATGCTGCATGGAGGAGTGGAAGAGGACTCCAGTGGCAACCTGTGAAGCTCTGGTGAACTCTATGCCCAAGAGGGTTAAGGCAGTGCTGGAAAATAATGGTGGCCACACAAAATATTGGCACTTTGTGCCCAATTTGGACATTGTCACTTAGGGGTGTACTCACTTTTGTTGCCAGAGGTTTAGACAAGTGTCATTTCTTCAGTGTTATCACATGAAAAGATATACTAAAATATTTATGAAATGTGAGGGGGTGTACTCACTTCTGTGATATACTGTAGCTAAAAGAGTAAGTATATAGATATTTAAAAAGAATAAACAAGTATATAAAAACAGTAAATAAAATCAATACTGAAAATACATTTAAAAGCAACAGATCTCAACAGTCCAATTTGAAAAACCCCTCTCAAACTGCCAGTCACTAAGGAAAAGTCTGTCTGAAGAGAAAGGTCGTCGCCTGCTTGCAGAAGAACAGCAAATTTGGGGCCAGCCTGGCTTCCCATGGGAAGGAATTCCAGAGTCTGGGAGCAGTGACAGAGAAGGCCCTCTCTCGTGTCCCCATAAAACGTGCCTGTGAGGGTGGTGAGGCCTCCCCTGATGATCTTAATGCCCGAGCAGGCTCATAGAAGGACATGCGGTCTTTTAGATCAGTTCTCAAACTGGGGTCCCCAGATATTCTTGGACTGCAATTCCCAGAAGCCTTCATCATTTGCTGTGCTGGCCAGAATATCTGGGAGTTGCAGTCCAAGAACATCTGGGGACCCACATTTGAGAACCACTGTTTTAGATAGTTTGGACCCAAGTCGTTTAGGGCTTTATAGGTTAAAACCAGCACGGAAATGGATCTGCAGCTAGTGGAACTGTTGTAACAGGGGAGTTATATGTTCTCTATAACCAGCCCTAGTTAACAATCTGGCTGTGGTATTTTGCACCCTCTGAGGTTTCCTGACACTTTCCAGAGGCAGCCCCACATAGAGCTCGTTACAGCACTCCAGACAAGATATAATTAGGACATGTGTTACCATCGCCAAATCAGACCTCTCAAGAAACAGATGCAGCTGGTGCACTAGTTCTAACTGTGGAAAGGCGCTCCTGGCCACTGCCAAAACTTGGGCATCCAGGCTCAGAGATGAATCCAGGAACACCCCCAAGCTGCATGCCTGTGTTTTCAAAGGGAGTGTAACCCCATCCAGCACAGGCTGAATCTCTATTCCTTGATCTACCTTTCAACCAGGAGCGCCTCTAGCTTGTCTGGATTAAGTTTCAGTTTATTTGCCCTCATCCAGTCCATTACTGACACTAGACACTGATCTAGAGCTGAAACAGCTTCCTCGGATTTAGATTGAAAGGATAGATGGTTCTCTGTGATCCACATACTAGTGACACCAAACTCCCAAATTCTGGACAACCTCTCCCAGCAGTTTTGTGTAGATGTTAAATAGCATAGGGGACAAAACAGAACCCTGAGGAACACCACAGGCCAACGGCCAGGCTGTTGGAGTCTCCCAGCACCACCCTCTGGGTCCTCCCCTCTAGGAAGAACTGGAGCCGCTATAAGACAGTGCCTCCTAGTCCCATCTCAGAGATGGCCTAGAAGGATACCATGGACAATAGTATTGAAAGCTGCTGAAAGTTCCAGCAGAGCCAGTATGGACACACTCTCCCTGTCCAGTTCCCGGCATAGGTCATCCATCAAGGTGACCAAAGCAGCCTCTGTCCCATAACCAGGCCAGAAGCCAGGTTGAAATGGATCTAGATAGTCTGTATACTCCAAAATCCCCTGGAGCTGAGAAGTCACAACCTGCTCCAGCGTCTTGCCCAAGAATGGAATATTAGAGACTGGCCGGTAAGTATCAAATACCATGGGGTCCAAGGAGGGTTTTTCAATAGTGGTCTTACTACTGCCTCCTTTAAGCATGCTGAAATCATACCCTGCTGCAAGGAGGCACTCACCACCCCTCAGACCCGCTTGGCCAGTCCCTCTCTAGCAGCTTTTATAAGCCAGGAGGGCAAAGGTGCAGGAGACAGGTGGTAGCCTTCGCTTTTCCAAGGTCCTGTCCACATAATGAGGCTGCAAAAACTGAAGCATCCATTAATACAGAACAAACGGGCCATAGTTACATCTACAAGACCTGTATTAACTACAGCATGCAAGTCAGAGCAGATCCAAGTGATTTTGTCTGCAAAGTGCCGTACAGATTCCTCACAGTGAGCTCTAGTGTGGTCTGCATTCTCCTTCTGGGGTCTGGTATGTACTAGGCCCTTGACCACATAAAACAACTCAGCCGGACAACTCTTTGCAGATGTAGTTGTGGCAGAGAAGAATGACCTATTTGCCACTGCAATGGAATAGACCTTCCAATGAGATCTAGCCTGTGTTCTGTTGGATTTACTCAGAATTTTTCGCTATCATCACTCTAGTTTCTATCCTGCTTGTTTCACCACCACCAGTATCCCAGGGAGCCAGTTTGACTCTGCTTCATGGGAGGGGACACAGGAGCGATTCTGAAAACCATTTTGTCCAAACTGTTATGTTGATAATTAGCTGCAATTAGTCGGTAGTGGAGAAACTCTACACACATGTAGAAGTGCAGATTGTTGCCTCACCTTTTTTTCATTTCTAACATTGGGACTGAATTCTGGTATAGCTTGGTTCAGTTTTAGACCCTCATTGACGTCTTAATCTCTGGCCAAAATCCCATTTCTTTGCTGTGTGTGATAGTACAAATGCAGAAGTCTCAGCAGCTAAATGAGATCAGTTAACAAAGTTTCTACTTTAAGCGTGTAAATCTCTTGCTATTTCAGCTGCATCAGCTGTTGTTACTTTTCTGGATTCAATTCAAAGTCTGGTTATGCTGTTTTCAAGAATTAAGTGACCACAACATATTTTTCTGGGTGATTTAAAAAACATAAGCAAGAAGCTTTTTAAAGACATGTAACACAAAATATCCTAATCAAATTCAAAATGAGAACAGAAAATAAAATATAATGACATTGAGAATAAGAATCAAGTTTACTTGATCATAGAGGATTCAGTCTGTTGAATACTCATTTTGCAGGTGGAGGAATAGCTGAGCAGAGTTCCACTCTGGAGGAAAGGGAGACAATTTTTACAAATCTTGTCCATGTAGTCCCAAGCACCACTTTTCTGCATCCCCATGTAGCGCTAGGAAGATGCTGCCTAAAAGCTTGGAAAACTGCTGCCAGTCAAAGTCAACAGTACTAGACTAGACCTCTGCCACTCATTGCCAACAATGGTTGTGGTTGTGATCTCTCTGTGATATGTGAAACCCCATTGATTGCCAGAGTTGATTCAGCTGATCTGGCTAACTAGGCAGGTGTCCCCTCCCTCTCTCCCTCCCTCATGAAGCTTCACATTCAGTGGTAGAGGACAACCATTGCAGATACCCTGTTTCCCCGAAAATAAGACCTAACCTGAAAATAAGCCCTAGTATGATTTTTCAGGATGCTCGTAATATAAGCCCTACCCCAAAAATAAGCCCCCATTAAGTGAAACCCCACCCTCCATCATTGTGCTGCATTGTGCAGCAACCAGAAGAAGATGACATGACTGTATTTGAATGAATGTAGATTGTTCTACATGAAAAAAATGAAACATCCCCTGAAAATAAGCCCTAATGCGTTTTTTGGAGCAAAAATTAATATAAGACCATGTCTTGTTTTCGGGGAAACACGGTAGGAGTGTACTGTTTTTGGGTCAAGGGTACATGATAGCCAACAATGATGAGTCCAAACTGCTGGAAATTAATGTCAGTAATACTGGGCTAGATGGACCAATGGTCTGACTCAATATAAGGCGGATTATATAAATAGCAAGCTATTTAAGACTTAAGAGCAGATTTTAGGTGGGCATCAGGTTATGTGGGGAAGAGGAATTAGAAATG